>VYZU01090512.1:32007-97702 GCA_013401355.1 Ceyx cyanopectus | reverse complement strand
GAAATCATCCTGGGAGGAATTCAGTGTCTTCCAAGAAAATAATTTGAAATACTGGAAGGGAAAATACTTGCATTGCACCGTACATAATGGGCATTTACTGCACAGACCAGGGATTTGGTTGGGTTTTTTTTTAATTTATTTTTCAGAGTCTGTGCTTTTTTTTTTTTAGTACATAAGCTCAAGTGGAGGAGGCTTTTGCTCCAGTGCTGTGCAGAGCTTGTGTCCACTCCCAAAGCAAAATGTTAAGGCTTTAATAAGCGGTGGTAAAGCTCAAAAGCACATTTGCTATCAGTGCATATAACTACGCTTCTGCAATATTTTGAAAATGATTTTATTTTATTATGATATTTGACCTGAAGGAACTGTGTGTCTGAAAGCTTGTCTGCTTCTCCTAGCTGCATCATTTGGTTTAATGAAGTACATTACCTCTCCTCACAAACCCTGCTTCTCTGGGGTTACTTTGAGAAGAAGAAAAAAAAAAAAGACAAGGAAATCCTGCATTTCACTGGAACTGCTACTGTTTTGCCAGTTGTTCGTTGCCTTGGGGCTGAATTTTAATGTACTTTTAAATGATCAGAAAGCAGGATTTTTAATTGTCATTAAAACAATTACAGTGGGATGACTCAACAGTCTGGTCAAAATCATGGTGTTTAGAAAAGCCAGTTCCCAGCAAAGGAGGTCCTGGTTGAGTGAGGGCACAGAGGGAGGTGCAGGGGCTTCTTCCAGGGTCTGGAGGTTTAAATTCAGAGTGATGGGCAGACAGCCCAGATTTTCAGGGTTGTGGGGTGCCAGTGCAGTGTGAAGAGCTGTCCATGTGAAACAAAGGCAGTGCTGGAGGTGCTGCCTCTCTCGTGTTCAGGGCACTAATATCTGCACAGACCTAAATCTGAGCCATGCTAAGAAGTATCAACCCTCTGTGACTCGAAATGACTTTCAGCTGGACAGATTAAAAGCACATTTCCCAGCAAACTGGGAGTAGTGAAATACCTGCTGTATTTCTAGCCCTGTCTGCACAGCACTGAATTTGTGATGATGACTGGAAGTTACTGGCTTGTATTGGCCTTGTCATTAAAGTCTGACCCTACAGTTGGAATATGAACTAATGAACTAATTCCAGGCTGTATTTAAGTCTCCTTCTCCAGAGAAGATGTTCATATTTCTTCTCCCTTAGTTGCTCTCTGGAGCCAAGAAGGGTGAAGTTCTTAAACACTGACAGATTGAGTTCTGTCCTCAGAGTGCTTAGGATGGAAGCAGAGATGTCCCTCTGAGTGCAGCCTTCCAGTTTGCTGAATCCAGGCTGATCTCCCCAGTTGGGTGCAGATTTCTGTCTGGTTTAAAAGTGTTCACCCACTAATACAATAAACTCCAGGGAATCTGCATTTCCTGGTCCCCTGTGACCTGGGCATTGATAAGCTCTGTGTGTGATGAGAGGGCCCTGCTTCTGTTTGGAGGACAAATTGTGGGAAATCAAAACAAAACAAAAACCATGGTGCTTTGGGATAGTTAATTATTAACATTTTTAATTATTTTTTTAAATTATTTACTCTGCTTACTGCTACAATAGCAGCCATGTCCTTATATGGAAGGAGTGTGGCTGTAGGGGATTTAGAATGTGCTTGGTTTTGCTTTTGAGCTTGACAGCCATTTCTCACTTTCTGTAATAATGACAGTTAGCTAGGGAAAACCAGGAATATTAATAGATTTTGAGAGTGCTGTGTTTCTAAAGACAGAAAAAGCTGTAGCAGGAATAAGAAAGGAATAGAAGAAAGGATTATTCCTGTTTCCTGGTTTCTGGTTCATTCTTGTTTGCAGTCTTTTATTTATACTGTTTTTCTAAAAGTAAATGTAATAAAAGAAAAAGTCTCCATTGTGATTTATTCTTGCAATTTTCCTAGGCTTGTAGGATTACACCCTCCTCTCTCTCCTTCTCCTTGCAATAACCAGCCACTGTAAATCCAACTATACAACCTTCGAAATAAAGGGTTTTGCAGAGGAGAACTGAATCAACCTTAAACTTGCATGTTCAAAAAAAAAAACCACCAAAAACCCAAAACCCCCCAGCCTGAGCAGCACAGGGCTAGGGAAGCTCTGCAAGTGTCTGGAGCATGTTCTTGCCAGACTAGATCTGTCTGAGTGTGCTGCAGAATAGACACTGGTGCTTGGAGCTGATTGTTCTCTTTAGAGAGAGATGAATTTCCCTGAAAGTGTTTGGAGTTTGCTGATTTTTTTTTTTCCCCACATTTTTACTTTCATCTTGGATTTTTCTCTTTTTTTATTTGTTTGGTTTGTTTTAATGTTGAACTTGTATCTTCACTTCATCTGACAGACAAGAGACTGCAGCCCGTTTTCTGAAATGTGTTTGCCACTACCCAAATACGTCTTTGACAAGCCTGGTAGTTGTGTATTCATCTTATTTCTAATGCAGCACATAAATCCGGCACTAATATTACATTTATCTTTTTCTCCCTTTGTTCTTCTTCTGGTTAAAGAGCAGAGCTGTTGTGTAAAGATGCAGCACACACGTTACAGATGCTGTGCTGTGGTGACATGTGTCACTTTTTCAGGGAGGAGGTAAATAGAGTTAAAATGAACATTTCTAGAAACTTTTTTTTCTCCTTCACATTGGTTAGTTTTAAAAAAAAATCATCATTAGTATTTTCTTTCTACTGGAGCACCAATGGGCATGGACTGAAAATCACTTAAACTGAGTCCTGCTGGGGTAGTGACTGGTCACAGTCACTGAATGGTCAATGAAAATTCAAACTGTTGCACCTTCTGAAAGGCTAGGGGGGCACGGGCAGGTTTTTGTGATTCACAGGCACCATGTTTCTAATGTGCCACTAATTTTAGGGGGAACTGGGCACTTTGCTGGATGTGCTTCCCATTCCAGCTCATTAGCCCTGGTTAGCATTCACTAGTAACAGCACACGTGGTCTGTTTCTGTGTTGTGCACACATGCACTCTGAAGATCAAAGAAATATGTTTTTTTCTGGTAAAATTTCATGCTATGGCACTGTAAAAATAAATAAACCCCAAAACCAAACCCCATTTACCGTTTTTGCAGAGTAAGGCTTTGCAATGTAGCGAATCCTCCTCTGGGGGAGAAAATGAGTAATGTTATCAACTGGAAGCAAGCAGATAAAACTGGGTGAGGACCCATCCTGGCACATGGCTGACATTTAAAATAAAATAAATAAAAAAAAAGCAACTGTAAGTTGCCTTTAAGAACCTCTTTTTTTTTTCCTTTTTTTTCTGTTTTTTTTCTGTTTTTTTTTTTAGATTTTTTGCTTCTTCCTCATCTGTAACTGAAATATTGTAGATGTTACTTTCTGTTTGGGAAAACCTTTCTGGATTTCAATCAATTGCTCTGACATTTGTAACTTAAAAATACACAATACACTCCCAGTATCTATTTTGTGTTCTCATGATTTCTTTGAAATCATTTTCCTTTTTTTTCAGTCCAAGTGCTGGGCTTAGTGGCAATTCACCACTATTTGCAAATGCAAATTTGGCTTTATCCTGGTAGCCAGGAACTGCAGAATGAAACCACCATCCTTCACTCATCACTAAGGGACTCAGACAGCTTTTAGTTTCCACGATGGTTGTTAATCTAGAGAGAGAGAGAGAGAGATGGAGTTTTCACAGGTAAGTGATTTGAAAGGTTAACAACAGAAATAGATCTGGCTGTCGGACCTGTTCTGTCTGAATTGCATGCAATATTTCAGTTAAATGAACTATCATAAAATATTTAGTTTTCTTTATTGTGGTGTGCTGATTCAGAGGGGCTGTAGTTAGTGGCTGTACTTGGACTCTGCTGCCTCCCCCATTGCCATGGTGCAGCACAGGGTTGCTCCAGAGTGGGGTGGTGGGATCCAGGTGCTGGGTGGAAGGACTATTTCAAGAGGGGGGATGTAAGCAGAGGGAAGAACATGGACATCATGAAGCCCACTGAGCAATTTCTGCAAGGCAATTTACTAGAGGAAAGGGTGGCTTCATGTTGAACTGACTCAGTACAAAATATTTTCCTTCGAGTGTGCACCACTTTTTAAACTAAAATACTGAAAATTTAATGGTTTGTCTTTTCTAAATACCACATTTCAGAACACTGATGGTGAAAAGCAGTCAGCTATTGAAATGTTAGAATTTCTCATGGGACAAACATTCAGGTATTTCCTTAATTCTGTTCCTTACACGTCTTATGTGATTAAGTTGTAAGATATCCCTTATGTTTTGTGTCTGTTGTGAAAGAGGAAAGTAAAATGCCCTGCATGGCGTAATGCAGTGTAGTAGTCAGAAGCTGGGATTTGCTGACTAGAGCCAGGTAGTAAACAAGATTTCATTACAGCAGGAAATTCTGCTCCCAGTGTGTCCTGCTGTTGCTGGGACAGAATCCCAGGCCTGTGCCCTGGTCTGCAGGCCATCAGCAGTCTGCAGTCAGCCAGGGCAGCATCCTCAAGCTGCCCACGGGTTTATCCCAGCCCATAAATGCTCATTGTGAAGGGGGAGGTATACTTGGGATGAGGGCATTTCCTACTTGGGTTCTTCCTGGGGTCGCCTCCTGATGCTGCTCCTCTTCCTGCCCCTGAGGACTCCCTGTCTGTTGGGACCACTGTAATTTGCTGGGCTGAGCATAACTTCATTTACTTTATACTGGCATTGACATTAGTTTGGCTGGTTCATTAAATCCATTTTCATTTCAACCCATGGGTCTCCCCTCCTTTTCTTAATTCCCCTTTTTGGCTGGGTTTGGTGCCTGCAGTAGCCTGTTGGCTACCACAGGGCTGTGATCAGCAGCACACACACAGCCTCTGTGATAAGAGTTTTCTTCCATTTATGACTTTTTAGAATGTGCATTTGCTCATATTTCAGCAATTTGTACCATCTGGGTAGTTTTATATTGTTTTTAACATAACTGTATAAACTGTGTCCAAGCTGAGTGGCCAGATCTCTCTGATGGCACAGCCTGTATTGATCGGGGCAGTAGCAGCTCCCTGACATGGACACTGGAAGCAGTTCCATCAGTAGCCTGTGGGAAATCAGTCAGCTGCCCTTTCCTGCTGAGTTGCTCTGGTGTAACCCAGTGTAACCCTCTGTACTGCACCACCCACTTGCTTTTTGGAGAAGCAAAAAAAAACTAGGGCTGCAACTAGGTTTGGAAGTTTCATCTCATCTCAGGATGTTCCCAAGACAAAGATTTTTTTCTTTCCTTGTCTTGTCTTTTGTGGATTGAGACTTCGACTCTTGTAAAGGTGCCTTCTTGTCAACAACGGAGTGAAAGAGCAGTGAAAATCCCAGCAGCAGGTTGGGATCTAGGTGTGTGCTTTGTAACTCTGCCTTGGTCTTAGTGAAAGCTGTTAAACTTGAGGTGCTTGGGGAGAAGTGTTTCACTTTGCAACGCGCTGGTTTTTCTCAGTGCAATATCAGAAGCTGTGCTGCAGTGTCCTTAGGCAGAAATGTGCAAAGGAGCTTTGCAGTGGCTGGTAGCTACAGTCATTCCTTCCCTCTCTTGGCCATGCTTGGCTAGACCATCTGAACACAAATCCTACACGTGCACTGGGTGTGCTTTTCATGTGCACAGGGCTTCAAACCCTCCTGTCCTCACACCCTGGTCAGGTTGTGCTGATCAGCCTGCAGAGCCTTGGATGTGGGCTGAGGACAGCATGTGCCCCTGAAGCAAAATAGCCATAAAAGCTGATTTACAGCTTCAGGACTTGACCTTAGGTATGTAGATCTTGTCTTGGTACTATTAAAAAACCTGGAATAGCTCCTGCCCGAGGTTTTAAACAAACCAAACTAAGAAACAATCCTTTATTATCCTGTGGTGCAGAGGAATAAACAAGGAGATGCTTGAAGCTGCCACTTCTCCTACCAGGGCTTCATATCTGAAGGTTATCTCTGAAAATGTTCCCATTTTCTCACTAGAAGTTTTTTGTTCTTTTTGTTCCCTGTTCCTCCCTTCAGCCTCCTCTCCACCTGAGGGACAGGCATATATGAATAGTAGCATTCATAAGTGTTTCAGTGGAATTCATTAGAGCGAGGCTGAAGGTTTCATTATTCTTTAAGGGTGCATTAATAAAACTACTGTACGCTTGGGTTTTTTTTAATACTATATGAATTATTCTGACAGTCAGTTTGCAAAGCCAACATATCAATCATTAAATTAAAAATGTAGTAATACAAATTAGTGTGATTCAGGAGGTGTAGAACATGTGGAACAATATGCTCTCTGTTTGGAAACTATTACAGATCTGTCCTTCAAATGAGAAAAGATAGCAAGCAAGGAATTGCAGAAAAATTACAGAGAATTTATCTAGCACTCCATAAAAACACCTGTTTCCTTGTATCAGATACTATTCATGTTTTGTCCAGATCTCTATTATCCTTTTTTTTTTTGCAAATACCACAGCAATCTTTAATGATCAACCAGAACATTCATTTGCAGGATGAGTTGTCATTTGTGAGTTGGCTGACACCCTGCTTATATCGAAGGATGAGGCAGCAGCACAGAAAAATCAAAACAGATATCCCCACAATTACTGCTTTTGTTTGCACGATGGAAGATGCAAACAAAATCTTTTTCAGGAGACAGGTTGCTAACACAGCACTCCATGAAGCAACACCTCACAACAGGTTGCATCAGTCCTACCAGCCTCACCCAGCCTGCCCCTGTGGCTTCTGGGGCTCTGGGGAGAGATGCTCCGTGTGCTCCGTTTTTGAGATGAGAGAGAAATTATTTTAGCCTTAATAGACGTGAGGGACTAGATGAAGTCCACAGGACAGCTGCTTTTGCACTTCCTTGAGCAGAAAGTTCTTTTAAAGCATCTTTTTGCCTTCCTCTGCTGATTCTGTGAAAACTCAGTGCCTGTGAATAACGTGTTGGAAGTTTGAAGTAGTGCAGTGAACGTGAGATAATGAAGTTGTGGTGAAGGTGCAGGACATTTTCAATGGCAAGTCTTTGCCTGTGGATTTTTCTCCTTTCTGAATTATGTTTCAGCCAAGCTGCTTTCAAGCAGCTTCCCTACACCCCAGATAAAACTGCCATGCACAGCCAGGTCTGATGTGCTTACCCCAGCTGTGTCCAGAGCATTTGTCCCAGCACTTCCAGCGCCAGCCTGGGTGCCAGGCAGCAGTAATCGTGTGGAACGGGGAGCGCTGCTGGTGGCTCTGCCTCCTCCCTCCTGCCAGCTTAGCAGGGCTAGACCTGAACTCTTCATACAAGGGACTCCTCAGGGAAATTCCTGTCTTAATTCTAATTCACAGTCCAAAATACAGCAGAAGAAAACACTAAAAACCAGCCTGTTTGCAGCCAGGACAGCATGTTAAGGATCCATTACAGACCCACGACCTGCATGGCTCTGTGTGGCTGACCTGTACCTGTAGCTTCTGCTGCCTGCAACCTTATGAACTTGTTAAAATTATCTGCAGTCTTAAGATATGAGATGCAACTTATTATTCAGGCTTTCTGCTAACCACAGATTTAAAATCCCTGGGTATTTCTCATCTCTGGACCTTTCAGGGCTGTGATTTTGATGCTGCCAGTGAGGATTGCAGAGGTAAAAGCTGTTTGTTCTTGTTTGCTCCTTATCTGCTCTGTATAAAATGCATGAAATATCACAGTGGTGGAATAAAGGCAATAATCGTTTCTAATAATGAAACTGTTCTGAAAAGGAAGACCTAGATTTCTTACCGAGATAGTGTGGTGAAGTATTTGCATAGTAACTGGGCTATAATTACAGATTCATCTCCTTTATGTCTCTTAGCTCTCAGGCTTAAGTAACCAGATCTTTGGAGCAGTCGCTCTTTTTCCTGGGAGGCTGGGTGTCAGGCAGCATATGCTGAGGCTGTGTGCACTGCTACACGGACTGTGAGTAATGAGTGTTGATAAACTGTTTACTGAAGCTGGCTGAAATTCAGGATTTGTGCATTGTGGGCTTTTGGATAGTTCAGAAACACTTCCATTTTCAAGCAGTGGAATATACTGTCAAGAGTCCTCAGAAATTTTCACTTCTAGGATAAAAATTAGCTCAGTTTTAACTTTCTGAACGATACCATTTTGATGGGATTTTTTTTTTTCTTAGTTTAGTAGTTTTATGAAACAGCAGCAGCTTTTGAAAAGCTACCAACACAAAACAGTTGAGACTTCCTATTTTTGTTTTCTGTAAAAAGAATTATGAGCTGTTGCTCAGACTCTCCGGATCAAACCTCTCCTCTAGAGGGGTGTATGAGGAAAGAGCTCAGCTCTGATACAAAGCCTGCCTGGGTGATGTGGGCCAGCCAGGAACTGCCAGTGTCAGGCTTGTGATACAGATTGTGTTGCCAAGCAGTGCTGCCTCTCACACCTCTTTACTTTCTTCTTACTGGTGTACTGGTCAATTTTTAGTGCTGCTAGAAAGAATCCATTAACTTTGGGCTATACGAGATTCTGGGTAGAAGGAGTTAGGCAAAAGAAGTCTTTGACCCAAGTCAAATTAAGCTCTGTCCTAGGTCTGGAGTTGCTTCTTGAGAGCTGAGGGCTGACTGTGAGCAGAAAATCCCAGAAGATGGGATTTGGGGGGGGATTTTTGTGTACAAGAGTATTTGCAGCCTCTTGATATTCTCCCGGAGAAACCAACCTGCAAAGCTCAGATATTTTTCCTACTCTGCAGAGAGATTGCTCAGAAAAAGGGACACTGCTATGAACTTGAGAGGCAGAAATTCTGTGTCAAGGTGACTGTGAGGAAAGTTCTTTCCTTTTAGGTGTGTGCTGGAACATGAACAACCTCTCTGGAGAGACCAAGAGCATTTTTGTTTCTTCCTTACAGTCTGAAGCTGTTTGTGCATTTGTAAGTGGTGTAAAGCTTAGTTACAAGGAACTCTAGACTCTCGGATCATCTGTGCCTGTTAAGTTTTAAAATATTCCTATATTTACTTTCTTCGTGCATCTAAAAAGTCTGCATTTCCTTACTTCAGATAAACTCATTATTACCACATTAGTAAGGGTATGATTCTTTTGCTCTCCTCTGTCCCTAGACACCAGTTTTCTGTCTTTCTCCTTTAGTCTGTTACCAGGGCAAATAGCCTCCCTCGTGAACAGTGTCTGCTGTGGTATTGATTATCTGCTCACTCCTGCCTGTCACAAACTTGACTTTTTCACAGGTGAGCTGAGATGATCTTGGCGGGACTCAGACACACAGTCAGCTTCCCTCCTTGAGATGGGGACTGCACTGCAAGCAGAAATCTGCTGTGGTTGCCTTGGTTTAGCTGCTTAACTGGAATTAATTGTTGTGGTTTTGCTTTTTCACCAGCTTAGGTTCTATCTCACCTGTTGTGAGATAGAATCACTGCTGGAAAGGAAAGAAATGGCCAAGCAGCCCTTCATTACATGATAGGGTTTGAAATAAGGGTGTTTTTCTGAATATCATAACCTACAGTGACCCAAAAAATGACATGTTCGCTTGATGTATCTGCCCTACATTTGGGCTGAAGCAGGTGGAGGTGTCCATTCTGTGTATTCTGGCTATAGCTGAAGTAGGTTTGCCATATGTAACAAAGGAGAATGTGGGAAAAAATGTGATGTTTCCTAAGAAGCATTTAAAAAAAGATGAGAAGCTTCCAAAATCACTGATTAAACAGTGCTGGGAACCAAAGAAATGTCACAGAATTTGAGAAAATGTGTTTATTTTTGCTTGCTTAAAAGAAGGAAAGAACAACAACCAGGAAGCTGTAGGCAAATTGGCCTGGTATTGATTCTATGTAAAATAGCAAAGCACTTGATTCAGGAGTTCATCAGTAAGGCTTGGCAGCTAAAAATTTAATTAATACTAACACAGTTATTTGGAAATACAGACCCTTGTCAGACAGATACTTAATATATTTATTTTTTTAGTGGATTATGGACAGGTTGATAAAGGCAAATTAACTGACATTGTGTGCTTGAACTTCAGAAATTAATACTGCATGACATTTTAATTTAAAAGCTTGGATTTAGCTGTGTGTCTTTTAAAAATTGAGTCATTGGTAGATCCAAAAGATAGACGAGAGAGAGATCAAAGAGCAGTACTCTTTTCGTAGGGCCAGTAAAGGACTGAGCTGTGGTCTGACATTTATTATTATTATTATTAGTGATTTTAATTGTCAATGAATTTTTTTGGTAAAGCTTGCAGGATTTGCAAAAGTTGGTGGAGTAACAAAAGAGAAAATAAGCTGTTTTCATTGAGGTCTCTGAGTTTGTTGCTTGATCATCATTGCAAAGGACTATCTTTAATAAGACCAGTACAAGGCAAATTGTGTGGGTACAATAAACACAGAGTCCATGGACCTGAGGTTTAGAAAGATACTCAGGTGAAGGTCATTGACCTGCCCTAAGTCTGCTGCTAACCATGAGCTCTCAGTGCAGTTCTGTGGCTGAGAGGAAACAAAGATTTTTTTTTAGATAAAGAAAGAAAGTGTTTAAAATATAAGTGGAAAGTGATCTTGCTTCTGGGTACATCCTTAACAAGATTGCCACTAGAACTTTTGTGCCTTGTTCTGGTGTCAGAGCTTCAAGGGATATAGAAATTCTGAGCAGGGTTTTGAAACGGGTTAGAAATGTTCCTGGGATTGGAGAGGAAGTTTACATTCAGTTTATCATTCAGTTGATTTAAGAAGAGGCTGAGAAATCACATGGCTGCTGGATGGAAGTAGATAAGAAAAGGAGGTAGAGATGAGATATGAAGAAAATGGACCAGTGCTTGGTTGTTGCAGATGTTCCTGAGCAAGTTCTCTTTTGTGCTCTGTTTATAGTGCAGGCTGCCTACCAGATTTGCACTGGAATAGATTTCCTTCCATATTTCCCAGTTATTGGACCTTGTGGGGACTTGGGTGATTTTCTGCAGCACAGGTGTACTCCAGTTGTTGGAACCACATCTACTCTGTAGGCTCAAGCCTTGGTCTTTACCTGTTTGTGTACATTTTAGTAGATTTAGAAGTGAAAGTTTGAGACTGCATTGCTGAAGATGGTGAGCTGGACAAAATGTAACAGTGTGAGGTGCATAGAGGAGGAAACACAACCCACAACACAGCTCTGAGAAGGCTCAGAGCCTGTAAAACCCAGAAACATCACCCCTGGCAGTGCACCGCAGGGACCTGAATAATTGTGTGTGACTTGAATCGCTTGGTAGCACTAAAAATGGATGCACTTTGTGCACTTCAGGCCGAGTCATCTGGATCCATCCCTGTTGTAAAGACATTAACTTTCATGCCCTTGTATTTTGGATTCTGTGTTCTGTGAAAGGTCAGACCAAAGAGTTGGTTTTTTTTTTCAGAAGTCCCTTCTGGCTGAATTCATCTGTGAGTTCCATGCCTTTGAACAGTGTGGAAGTAACAAATAATCTAACAGACCTTGAACTGATGTCTTATTTACATAGTAAGGAACGCAATCTAAAAGAATAGGTTTGAGCGAGATGATAAAAAAATCCACCCTTCTTTTATCCATATGCCATATGGCTGAGTGCCATTCTGAACTCCTTCAGATAGCTCAGAAATAGAGGGTTGCAAGAAATCTCTCTGAGGCTGTAAGCTCGGATCCCTCGAGCGATGGAGCAGAGGCAGCGGGGCCTCCATGGGAGCCGGTGGCTCTCGGCTGCAGAGAGCACTCGGGGCCGGGCAGCCTCTGCTGGAGCCGAGTCCCGCCAACGCCAGCCGCTTTGATCTCAAGAACCAGCCTCTTTCATTTGAGGATATCAAAGCATCTCAATTAGATTAATAAAGTCCTCTTGATCTAATGAGGAGAATGGAGAGGCGACGGGTATTTCCACATCAGAAAAAAAGCAGATTGGAGGCAGGTTCATCCGGCAGCCAGGGGTTCAGGAAAACGGCCTTAGCTATTTTGATGCCGCTGCAAGTGCCAACAAAGAATGGGTTTAGAGTGTGCACTGGCCAGCCCAGAGCTTTTGAGTGCTTTGTGCCAAAAATGCACTTTCAAAACCATCTCGGTAGGACTATAAACAATAGGCTACTACAATGGGTAAATCCTGTGCCATTCCAAATTAGTACTCGGCCCAAAGAATGAGTGTATTCAGCTGATAGACTGCAACAGTTCCAGTGGATAAGCAAATCTTATTTAGGGGGGTGAGAGGGGAGGGAACGGGGCCATGACACAGAAATAAACTCAATAAATGGTTATATGTATTAATGACTGAACTGACTGACATGAGATAGCACAATGCTATTAATGTGTCTCCGTAGAAGTTTAATACTACAATAAAATGGTAATTCAGGCATACCCCTACATTTAAACAACATTAAGGACAATGAATAAAACCCACAAAAGCAAGAGATTTTTGAGTGAAGGCAGGGAGGCTGCAATTACCTTACGTAGGCAGTGCAGCAAAACAATGTGCAATAGGTAGCTTTTTTTTTTCTGGTTATCCTGCTTCCATCAAATGCATTAGAATTTTAGCATGCAAATGAACTAGGTTATGCTTTAAACTCTACATCTGACTTTACTCCTGTTTATAGTTTAAGTCTGAACTGGAAGCATCATGGATTTTCAGGGTTTTTTTGAAGTACAACAAATACCTTCTTTATATATTCCTCGATGCATTTTATTTCTTATTTTGATGTGCCTAGGGAAGACAAAACTATTAAATCCCCCCTCTCTGAAAGCATTTAATTGTGGATGTCTTTAATTACTTCCTATTAGCTGACCCATGTGTGGAGGTTTTGTCAGCCAGGATAATGCCATTTCAAGATGGGGTGTGTTGAATCTCTGCCCTTGGAAGGACTGAGCCAGATTGTGAACAGCTGACCATGCAAACACAGATCAAAAAAATTCTTGATGCAAAGCCCAAATATTGTCTCTTAGGTTAGATCACGAGTTTTCCTTTTTTTTTTCTGTGTGTGTTTGTAAAACTGAGACAGGGACCAGCAAATGACAGTTGCTAGGATCTGTCAGATCTTGTGTCAACACCTGTTTTCTCAGGAGAAAAAACTCAGCCACTGTAATTAGAAGCTTGAAAATTAAATATTTGCAAAACAGTCCACTCCTACTGTTTAATTGAGAAAACAATTCAGATCTCCAGGAACACGCCACTGCCCAGCTCGTTAGATTGCGACGCTTCCATGCGATTTGTCTTGGTCGCCTCTGTGCTCTTTTATTTATTTTCCAAGTGCAGCGGTGGGACCAGCTAACTTTCATCATAGTATGTTCTCATTTCTCACAGAAAGCAGAATACATAATCTATCAGTGCGGATCAGACAGGTGGAATATAAAATATGTCCCTCTCCAGCAGTTTGTGGAGGATTATAAGCTAACATCGCTGCAAGCAAATACGGTTAGTTCTTGAGGTCAGGCAGCAGTAACTTATATTGCATTGCTGCTGGTGTTTGTGTAGTTCTTACAGCGTTCCCTCATCTGGGGCTCTTTGTTAATGTTCACTAAACTTAATATAGTATAAACTTCTACCTGAAATCATTACGTACTTGTGTAATACTCTTCCTATGTGTCTCTCCTGAGTTGCTCTGCCGCAAGCAGTTGTCTTGTGTATGTGTTTCTACAAATCTAAACACAAACTCCTGTTGGTAGCTGTTCTCTGATTTCTCTGGGCAGCTTTCTGGAACCCAGGGAGAGATAAACCACTAGCACACATCCACGAGAGAAAATGCTGTTTGGTCCTGGGAGGGCTGAACTCAGGGTGTGCAGGAGGCCTCCAGAAATGTGCTGGAAGGTTCCAGCTGTAAGTGGGTGCTCAGCCCATTCTGTCAGACTCAAAAGGTGTCTAAGTGTAACTGTCAGGTGCCCATCTACAGATCCATCACTGCTGCTTGGTGCTGGTCTCTACCTCAGTGGTGTGAACATTGCTGTGCTGAACCCCTTAACAATCCCAGTTGTTTGTAGCCACTGTTTTTGGTGTAACTTGGCTTCGTTTTCCTTGCTCCCCATTCTACGGGAGGGACCTCAGGTGTTTGCTTTCAACGTGGCACAGAAAAGCAGAGAGATGCCCCTTCTCTCCTGGGTACAGGTGCAGAAGACTCTAGGTGGGACTCCAGACGAGCCATTAATGCATCAATGTGTGTGTGGGGAGGGCAGTGTGGTACTGAGGGCTTACAGTTGGCTGTCTCAGTGGAGGTGGGGGATGGTGGGGGGTTAGATGGGAGTGTTGATCTGCTTGAGAGTAGGGAGGGTCTTCAGAGGGACCTGTACAGTCTGTATTGATGGGCCAAGGTCAATTGTATGAGTTTCAACAAGGCCAAGTCCTGAGTCCTGAATATGAATGTGCCCAGGTGGCCAAGAAGACCAGGCATCTTGGCCTGTGTCAGGAGTGGTGTGGCCAGCAGGACTAGAGAAGTGACTGTTCCATTGCACTTGGCACTGGTGAGGCCACACCTTGAGCACTGGGTTCAGTTTTGGGTCAGACATTGACAGACATTGAGGTGCTGGAGCAGGTCCAGAGAAGGGCAATGAATCTGGTGAGGGGTCTGATGAGAGTAAGTCTTATGAGGAGCAGCTGAGGGAGCTCGGGTGGTTTAGTGTGTAGAAAAGGAGGCTGAGGGGAGACCTTAATTGCTCTCAACAACTACCTGAAAGGAGGTTGTAGTGAGGTGTGTGATGGTCTCTTCTCAGCACTCACAGCTGACAGGATGAGAGAAAATGGCATCAAGCTGCACCAGGGGAGGTTTAGGTTGGACATCAGGAAAAACTCCTATGCCAAAAGGTTTATCAGAAGACTGGAACAGGCTGCCCAGGGAGGTGGTTGAGTCACCATCCCCAGATGTATTTAGAGATGGTGCTCAAGATATGGTGTAGTAGTGGCACTGGCAGAGTTAGATAATGGTTGGACTTGATGATATTAAAGGTCTTTTCCAGCCACAGTGATTCTGTGATTCTGTAAATAGCAGAGACTTTTCAGAAGCAGTCAATGTTTCTGCAGTTCTCCTGAAGTCAGTGACTCTTGCTTTAGCCTGAGCACAATGGTAATCATACCTGGGAGAAATATGGTCAGGTTGTGGAATATATATCCCTTTTTTTTTTTTTTCTCCCACAATCCTTAAATTGCATTAGAATTGTGAAATTCCATGTTTTAAGTCTGAGTGGCTTGTTTTCACCTTTATAAGAAGAATAATTTAATAAGAATAATTATTTGTAGTCAGTTGTAACAATTAACAAAAAGTTATTAAATGTTTAATAAGTAATATTTTTTTTCCTGAGTCATGGAGGATGTCTGCCTGTGTCTGTGAGTTTGCTCATGTGCCACTGGCAATGTGCAGAGCCTGGGGAATTTCCTGATTTTCAACAGTTAGTGTGACACCGGTTGCCAGTACAAGTGCTGTTCTGTTATGTCCTTTATAGGGGATTGTAATCTTCTTTTAATGGTTGGATTCTCCCTTCCAGATATGCCTGTGTGGTTCTTACCGAAGGGAGCAGCAGCAGCTAAATTCCTTTGGAGTTTTGCACCAATGCCCCCATTTACCATTTCAGTAAAGCTTTCTCAGAATGTGTACATGAGAGCAAGATTTAGTTTCAAGACTGTTCTATTCAGAATAAATGGTAGGTGGCTTTGAGTGCAGCCAGCTTAGCTGCAGTTGTATTATATTTCACTTTTTTTTTTTTTATTATTTCTGAAAGGAAATAAGAGTATTTGAATTAAAATGCTCCCAACAGCTCACGTATAAACTCAAGGATAGAATCTGCAACGGTCAGCTTTGCATCAATTGTTTGAAAGCTGTGGTCAACAGTGCAAATGTGCCATTGGGAGGGGTGATATATATATATATATATATAGTTTTTAAATGGAAACTGAATTGAGGAATTCTTTACTCAACTGCTATTAAAAAAAAAAAAAAGAAAGCAAAGTTATCTGCTGTAATTTGGGTGCAGTCCATTTGTACAGAGGGAATTTATTTTTTTTATCCTCTAGTAGAGGAGCCAGTTTTCTTCACGATGCAGATGTTTTGAACTCTTACAGAATAGGGAAGGCAGAGGATGGGTTAATAGCTACTGTCCCCATGGGTACTACCCCACGGTAAATAGCTGCTGTCCCCATGGGCAGTGCAGCAGGAATATAAGATGCTAAAGGGCCATGTGGCCTTGGGTGCAGTCTGAATTGATGGGAAGAGCAGTGGTGGTTTCTGTGGTGCTTAGCAATGTGTGGGAGGCTCATACAGTTGCAAACCTCTAAACTCTGTCCTGATCTTGTGGCTTGACATCAATTTGACCTAATTAATGTGTATCTTCTGAACCAATGTTTACTGGGTATCTGAGTTACAAATTTCACCCAATAGAAAGATTCCTCCACTTAGGGGTTTTATGTTTTGCTAGCAGAGCTTTGAGAAAGTTCCAGTATCTTTGCTTTGCTTTTTACCTTGAGACCAGACTAAAGCCCAGACACTTGCATCTCTATTTAGTGTAGAATAGTTAGAGCAAGGCTGTAACTCCAGAGCTCCATGCTGTGGGGTAGAAGATGAAGTCACCAAGGCATTGTGCAAGTGTCTGAAGTTAATGGCAAACTGAACTTCATCCAGTTCTCATGCTTCTCATTATGACCGGCTGGTGTTTGTGGGGCTTCTGCCAATAAAGGCATCCAAAAACTACAAATGGATCTGGATCAGAGAGCATTTGGCTTTAACTCGCTGTCAATTAGGAGGAGAATGATGAATTCCAGATATCTTTTCTGTGTCTTTTCTGTACGACTGTGTGTTCTCTTCTTTTTTCCCCTCCCCGAGCTCTTTCCATGGTGCAGCAACAGGCTGTGCTGCTTCAGAAGGACTTTGGAGGAAAAGTTCCCCAGACACCTCTTTTTTTTTTTTTTTGGCAAAGTGTGCCACGCTGGTAGTGTTTTAGCTTAGATATTCTCTTCAAGTGCCAATTAGTCTAGTTATGTATCCCCTGAAGTAAATGTGATAAGGCATTGATTTTAGCAAAGTTACAGATGGAGGAGAAAACCTACAGCTTGTCCAAACGAAGTGATTTACCAATATAGCTGTGTCAGTGCAGCTTTGCTGCTCCAGTCCTGTGTAGGGTTTCCCATGTGGATGCTTTTAATCAGGAATAAATGTGACCTAACTAGAAAAGGTAACCAAAATAAGTGTTATAGCATTAAAGGTCCACTTCAATCGTGTCTCCCAAGTGCAGCTTTTCTAGCTGAAGAAGTTAGCTCCCCGTGTCAGCCCTCAGCTCCCTGTGGCTACTGTGTGGGTGGGGGCAGCTGCCTCCTTTTTTTCCCTTCTCTACTCTTTGTTTTCTAATTATTTTTATTAGAATAAGTTCAGTTAGCATAAGCATTTTAAACTGTAACTCAATTTAAACTTGCAGATTGAAGGCAAAGCAGTGACTGGGGTGGAGCTGAGTGCTTAGGGGTGGTTGCCATCAGCTGCAGGCAGGAGGAGGGGGTTTCAGCAGGACATGACAGCCCAGCACACCTACAGCTGTCCCTGCTCAGGCAGGAAGGAGGATCATCCTGAAATTTTTATCAAAACTGATGGAATTAAGTGAACTGAAAAGAAATCTTGTTCCCTTGTGTAGCATCATGTCCTCTGTGTTTAAAAGATCTCTTGAGATCTGCGTGCTGGAGCTTACCAAACAGTTTCTCAGAAGACCATCCCACTGAAAATGAAGTGTCAAAATGAAGTGCACCTCGTCAGTGTTAATTTGCAACTTAGAGCTGAATGCAGAGCCTGAAATTTATGAGGCAGATTTTGGCCCTATCAGCTGATGGCTAGAAGAGTGAGTGTTCACTTGCCAGAAGAGTGAGTGTTCACAGTTGTTTTCTCTCTGGATTTATTCAGCACCATTTGTCATGAATTAATGATCAATTGTTAATTCAATATTCACTTTTCCAGCTGCACTGATTAGATGGAGAAATCTAAAATAATAAGTCACGTGGCATCGTTTCTGTTGCCAATAAGATGAGTCTAACTTGAATAATATTTGAACAACTCCAATAATGCAAATGAGCTCCTGGAAATTGAATTTTAAATATTTCTTGTGCATCTTCACACGTACTAGCTTAACAATTTGTTTTCTCCAATAGTCATGACCGTGTTCATATGGAGGAATAATTGTATGTGCAATGCAAACTAATGATTTTGCTCGATATTTTTCACTGTTCACCTTCCACCATGAAATGTCACTAATTAAATACTTTAATTTAAATCTCCCTCTAGTAGGAGGCAGGTAGTCAAGACCCCGCTGTGATTTTTCTCATCTGCTGTGGTTTTCACACTGGAGTGAGCTAAACTGACACCGTGTTCCACACTGTGAGTGCTTTGAGATCAGAGTGAAAGCCTGAGCCTCTCTGTCCCAAGGAATAGTCAATATCATGGATTTTATTTGAAAGTGGAGTTGACACGTTGCTGAGATCATGCACAGACAACTCCAGTCCTGAATATTGTTAAACTAGAAAAGTGGAGGTTTTGAAGTTGAGGTCAGTTGCAACACCATTTCTGTTGTTACTCTAACTTTGTTCTTAACTATGGTCTAGGTGACCCTGCTCTGGCAGGGAGGTTGGACTAGATGATGATCTGGGTCTCTTCCAACCCCTAATATCTGTGAAACTAAAGGCCAGTTGGGGTCCAGAGTGAGCAATGAGGCAGTGCTGAGTGGTGCCACCAGTGCTGTGAGTGCTCTGCTCTGTACAGCCCCAGGGACAGCAGCCAGGCAGGAACATTCTGAAGGGCCTGGTGCAGCCAAGTGCCACTGCCACAGGACATTTCTGCAGCCCTCTTTACTCAGCAGCCCTCATCTCACTCTGTCTGCCCCTAGGATGATCTAGCAGTCTGAAGTAACAAGTTTCAAGGCAAATGCAGAGGTCTGTACCTGCCTTTTAATTCAAATTGCTGCTTGGAAGCAGAATCGACAGTAATGCAAACCTAGCTGACAGAAAGAATTGGGTGTAAATGCTGGCTCAGTGTAATTGATGCCTGCTTGCCTGCTGTAAAAGGCTTGTAAAAACCTGTGTCTTGCTTTCATTTGGTGTTTTGTGTGGTGGGGTTGCAAATGATGTTGGAGCTAAGATTAGATAGGAGGATCTTGCAACCTCTTGCAACCTGATTTGCAGTTCCTAACAGCTGCCTCTGAGGTGCCAGTTGTAACTGGGTAATTTGCTGAGAGGATTGTTCAGGGGGAAGATTGTCCTCCACAGGCCTAGCCAGCTCCTGGAGACCTACAGTGAGTGGGAAGAAAGATAAATTGGGATGTATCATTGGCTTTGGTTATTGCCTGACAAGGCTAAGATTGGCGTGGCTGGTGTCTAAGGATGTAAGGAAAGCAGAATCTCCAAGAGGCAGCATCTTCTATTGGACCAGGTGAAGCAGTAGGAAAAAAGCAGCCAAGCTTCCATGACTGTGTCTGGATCCTTGGTTATTCCCTGAACTCAAACAGCCATTCCAGGAATGGACAGTGAGCATCTGTGCAGCTTCTCATCATGCTTTGAACTGGTGTCAGTGAAAGGTCCTGTCTCCCTGTGCTTGTGGCCCTCTGTGTTTATCCACCTTCAAGCAGAACCAGAATACATTAATGTTTTGTGGCAATTATTCCCTTAACTAGGGGGAAAAACCAGTCAATCAATCCCTGTGTACACAATTCTTCTGAGCTCACCTTCTTCATGACTGAGGTACAAGGTCTTGGTGTGAAACATCAGCATTATCTCTCATGTAAGTTACATCTGCTTGTTCCAGGATTGATTTGTCTCTCACAAGGTACTAATAACTCTAATTGTTAGGTAAGTTTTATTCAGCTTTGAGTAAATGCTTTGCTTTCTGGGGAAAAAAAATCACCACTACCAGCAAAAAGCAAGTTATTGTTTCAGATCAGTGTAAATAGTGTCTGTAGTCTTTATTCTTTAGGGGGATTATAGGATTGGATCTCTCCATGTATGCTGCTCTGTCTTTATTTTATGTGTTTTGTCCTGTCAGCTTGATCTCACATACTAACAGTGATGTACAGCACACAAAAGAAATGTCACTTTCTGTGACTTTTAACTGCTGTATCTTGGGCTACATGAGTAATTTCTCTGAAACATACACTGGTAGAATTACATATAAGTGTTTGAAGGGAAGAGTGGAAGTCACTTCAGTTGGGTGGAGCAGTATTGTTCTGAATTGGATTTTCAAAACAATTCCTTGTTTGTGATGGGAGGGTTCTTGTTGTTGTTTTGTTGTTGGGTTTGTTGGCTTGGTTTTTTTTTTTCTTTTTTCCCCTCTATAGTGCTTGCAATTTCCAGACAATTTGCAGACATATGGCTCTGAAAAGAAATGTTCACACAGTTCCAGCTCATTTAGTGGCTGGATTCAGTAAATAACACAATCATGTCTCTCAGACTATCAGTAAAATGCTAGCCACTTGGGATTATTTTGGGTATTTGGATTCAAACAATAATGACTTTTAACTAGTTGTTTCATGCAGACTCACAGGAGAACTCATCTCTTGTCGTGGTTTAACCCCAGCTGGCAATTAAGCCTCATGCAGCCCTTTTTCAACCCCCCTGCCCCCCAACCTGGTAGGATGGGGTAGAGAAATGGCAGAATAAGAGGGAGAAAAAGCTCTTGGGTTCAGATGAAAGCACCTGAACAGTGCACCCCCAACCTGCTGCCTGCTGGAGTGAGAAGCAGGGAGCTGTGACTGTGCAGACCCTGCTCAGCAAGTCAGACACGACCATGTTGTCAACACTGTTCTCAGCCTAAATCCCACCCACAGCACTGTACCAGCTACTGGGAAGAAAATGAGCTCTGTCCCAGTCAAAACCAGGACATTTCTGTGATGTGAGAAACAGCAGTTCCATGCTGTTCTGATATAACACTGGGGAAGGTGATGCAGTTACACTAAGATGTTATGGATAGTGATGGGTGATTATTGGCATTCTGTGAAGCAATCAGGCTTAAAATTCTGTCAGCAAATAAACCTAAAAAAAAGCTTAGTGGAAATGGAACAAGAAGCTGAAATATAAAGAGGAAGAAAATCTCTAAAGAAGTACAATTTCTAAGGATCTTTCATGTTTACATTTCTTTTTTCCTCACCATGAATAGAGCCAGGTGAATGTGGTAACAGCAGGGCTTGTTTGAAACTGGTGTGGAGGAGTTCTGCATATGCCAGGAACACAGAATTTACCTTTTAAAGTAGACTTCTTTCTTCAAGGTACCGACTTTCTTATACTTCTATTTGAGTCATTCCTCACAGAAGCTCTCAAAAATCATTAGGATCCTGGGTGGAGAGTTGCATATATAGTACCTTTCAGAAGTCAAATTCAATCTTGGTTTATACCTGGTGTATTTGGACTGCAGAGAATGAAATTGGATATTTTGGTCAGTAACTGCCACATGTTCTGTACTGTTTGATAATTAAATGATGTTTGGACTATAACAAGCAAATGAGTTTCAGCTATTTAAGAAATTACTGACACTCAGCTGGGAATTTCATCCTTCCCCACCCCCAGCTGATATGGGATAATTGACCGTGAGTAAATTCCTAGTTTATTACAGTATAAGATTATACCTTGCAGGTTAAGCCACTTTTAATGAAATTGTTTTCTGTTTACACAATTTGGACTGAGAATAAATGTAATACTATTTTGTCTTAGTTGAGGATGAGATTATTTCATCCAGGACACTCTTGAACTCATTCCTGGAAAGGTAATGGAACAACTTGTCCTTGCTGCCATCTCTAAGCATCTGGAGGAAAGGAGGCTTATCACAAGTAGTCAACATGGATTCCATAAGGGGAAATCATGCTTGACTATTCTGAGAGCCTTTTATGATGATGTAAGTAGATGGATAGATGAGGGGAGGGCAGTGGATGTGATATACCTTGACTTCAGCAAGGCTTTTGATACTGTATCCCATGGAATCCTCACAGCCAAGCTTGAGAAGTGTGGGTTTAGTTACGGTGCAATAAGGTGGATTGAGAAGTGGTTGAAGGACAGAGCCCAGAGAGTTGTGGTCGGTGGAGCAGAGTCTGGCTGGAGGCCTGTAACTAGTGGAGTCCCCCAAGGGTCAGTGCTGGGTCCAGTATTATTCAATATATTCATCAATGACCTGGACGAGGGGGTAGAGAGCACCCTCAGCAAGTTTGCTGATGACAGCAAAGTGGGAGGAGTGGCTGACACAGCAGCAGGCTGTGCTGCCATCCAGAGAGACCTGGACAGGCTGGAGAGCTCACTTTTTCCCAGTGCGGGTGGCAGAGGCTGGAAGGGGCTGCCCAGGGAGGTTGTGGAGTCTCCATCTCTGGAGACATTCCAGACCCACCTGGATCTGTTCCTGGGTGACTTGGTCTAGGTGCCCCTGCTCTGGCAGGGGGTTGGACTAGATGATCTTCTGGGTCTCTTCCAATCCCTAACATTCTGTGGTTCTGTGAACTTCCCAACTTGCCTGTTTCTCTGTGTGTCTGCTCATTCCTGTAGAAAGCTCCCCAGACATATTTAGCAGCAGAGGTTTTTAACATCTGTGGCAATGCTGGTCTTGCAGATGCTGGAGCAACCTTCTTTGATTCCTCTCCCTCCCCCTTTGTTTTCTCTTAGCTAACAACTGGGATACTCACTGTTTATCCAAGAGCCATGAAATCCTTCAGGCTGGAAAAGGCCTTTAAGATCATCAAGTGAATGGCAGTGGGTCACAGAGGTGTCCTGGCAGGTCAGACACAACCCATTGGACCAGAGAGTGGCTAACAAGGCTTGGAGTCATCAGGTCTTCTGACTGTGGAGCTCAGACTATAGTCTCTGAAGTCTGCCCAAACAAAGAGTTGTGTGGTCAGTGTTTGTATCTGTGTTTCTCCTTACACAAATAGTTTGAAGAAGGTCATAAAAGTGTCTTGGAGAATAATAACACCTCATGATTTCATAACTATTTGCTGGTTTTGTTGTCATCTTCAGTATGAATTGTTTGTGCTGGCCAATTTATTTATATAATTATTGTTGCAGACATAGAATTTGGAATCAAATCAGTGTCCTCGTTCTGCTGTGCTTTAATTTACCTGTCACTTAAATGACTTTGCAGCTTGATATTTTCTGTATGTAGTAATTTTCCAGGTTTCACCAAACCTGTTGTTCCAGAAATACTGTGTTTGGAGTGTCCCACCTCCAGTGTTCATGATGAAGCTGGTGTTTTGTAGTCATATTGTGTTTTCTAATGCTTACGCAGAAAAATATTCAACCCTTGTCCTGGTAGTTTTTAGTGTAGTCACAGTCAAACCTAGAAGCAGGCTGCTCAGGGAGGGTGTGCAGCCTCTGTCCCAAGAGGATGGCAAGGTGTGAGTAGGTGAGGTGCTGAGCAGTCTGCACCAACCTCTTAGGCAGCTTTGGATAGTTTAGATTGGCCACCTTCTGACATCCCTTCCAGCCTGGAATTTTCTGTGATACTGCACTGTATCATAGACATGTATCTGTCACTGATAGGTAACTGTCACTTCAAAATAAATAACATTTTAAAATATTCCTGGGGGGAGGGAAAGTGTGTGTGTATATATATATGTATATATATATAGAGAGAGAAATGAAGCATCTGCAGTTCTTGCAGCAGAAATGTATCACCTTGCCACATGTCAAGGAGTGAACAACTGATGTTCCTTTAGACTCTCAAACTAAAGATAAGTTGCATTTCAATGACCAGCGTGTGTTCAGATATAATGAATTAGGTATACATATATTTTTTCTTGGATGTAGTCAAATGATTCTTTAGAAAAAATGTTGAAACATTTTTTAAAACATAGAGGCAATCTGATTGAACTACCTGATACTTTATTTTAATCTGATACTCTGAAAATCTTTATAGGGTTTTTAGAAGTGCACGTTTCTAATAAATATATATAGTATAAAGCCATCAGACACCATTGTATTGGAGTGAAAGATATAAAATCCAGCAATAAGGCAGCACTCTTCTGGACATCAGGCATGAGCCCAAGTCTAGCCTAAAGCAGTTAGTGTAATATAGAAGTTGAAGATGCCCTTCCCAAGATGACAGTGGTCAGAGGCACAGGCAGTGACTGGGGGAATCATTGCAGTGATCACACAAAGCAGGGAACTGTTGGAACCAGCTTTTGTCTCTGGTAAACTTTCCACTGAGATTCTTCCAACTAATACACCTCTACTTACAATAGGACTGCAAAAAGGTTGTCAAATTCTGCTTTGGAAAAGTAGTAATTTACTGGTGGCAATTATAAGAAAATATAGGATTATTATATATGGAATGGAGCTCTATCCAGAATAATTCTCCTCCATGCAGGATCCATTTTCTCTTCTTTGTAGCCAAGGTGTATTAGGTCCTGATCTGCATAAATACAAATATTTGATTGAAATCCCATTTCCAGAAGTCATGTCATAATAAGCAAGAAAGTGAACCAACTACGTTTCACTAGATAAAATTCTCCTGAATTATGTGGTTGTTCTTCTAATTACTGAATAGACTTGGAAATACTTCGTTAGCAGTAAGCTGTTGTACCATGCTATGTTCTTTGAAACAGTGCATCATGAAGAAAAACTCCCTGAGTGATATGGGTGCCACTTGTTCCCAACCATAACAAAGCCACAGGAGAAATTTTCACTTCATATGCTATTTCTGTCCCTAAAATTTCAAGCCAGTCTTCAATCACCTTCCTTTTATCTTTTATTGCAACTTACATTTCTCTGATAGGTTCACCTTGAGTGCTCTGTTCTGTCTTAACAGCTGATGCTTAACCTTTGTTCTAGATGACTATTCAGTGTCTAATTAGCTTGGTCTTAAAAAAAAAAAAGCTCTATCAAGCATGTTATAAAATCCCTCCTACTCCCTTATCATTCTTTCTCCCCAGCTTCCTCATTTTGGTGTCTGAAATTATTCTGTATTGCTCCCTCTTTTGTATTACCCTTTACAAAATCCTTTCTGATCTCCTGGTTACCACAATTTTCTTTGTTACATTATTATACACACGATTATCTTTGCCTGCAATTACAATATTGGGGCTGCTTCTGTTGCTGGCTTTTTGTGATTGAGTATCACACTTGTCATTTGGAAGCTGTTGTAATTACCAGCCATTCCACAGCCTTCCATTTGCTCCCTAATTTTGTTGACTGGTTTTTTCAGCAATGCAGAGAGTTTCTGTTTACTCTCACTTCATTAATTCTGAAACCTTTCCAACGTGGAGATCTCTGATTTGTATTACACCAAGGCTACTAGTGCTTGCTGTGCTTACCCCTTCCCTTACTCACTGCAGCCACAGCAGTGTGTGTCACTTGTGTGACTTGGAGAACCTGTAGCTGTAGAGGTGTCTATGCAGCTGCCATTCCTTGGTGGCTATCTACTGTGTTCCCATTTTATTTTATGTTCTTGAGATAACTCAGATTTGTGAATTAGATGAGAGAAGCTCAGAATTCTCTCTAGTGATGACCCATGCCGTGGTCCTCTTCCTTTTTCCCAAAGCAAAGCTAGTGTGAACATTTGCTGTCACAGCCTAAATGTAGGTTTTCTTTTTTTGATAAGCCACACACAGCAGCATAGTGCTCAGACCACTGGTTGGCTTTGTACTCTTGCTCTGTTTAGAGAGGTTTTAGAAGGGAAGCAGCAGATTGAGAAGTAAAATAAACAAAAGCTCAGACCTTGCCATAGGCTTACTGATTATTTTAAATGGACAAGGAGAGGTCATCTCTTTTAAGGTTCAAGAACTTCTTTGACTAGATTTTTGCCTATCGTGGAAGCTTTATGTTTGTTTCAAGGATGAGTCAGTTTAAAAGCTTTTTTTTTTTTTTTCCTTCTGCATATTCAGGAAAGGAAAAAAGGATGCTCAGAGTCCTCAGTTGGCCCAGGTCAGTTGCCTCTCAGAGGCACAGTGCTCCATGCCTTCTCTGCTTGTCAGCAGCTTTTGTTCCCCTGCTCCACTTCTGCCACATCTTTCCCAACAGATATTTTCAGCCTCACTTCTTTAGTTACCTTATCTCTACTGAAAAAGAAATGCATCGAGTTGAAGTTTCAACCCCACAGTGATCAAGTGGATTTGAAATTAGAGGTTGGCTGAGCTGATTTTCCTTTACCTGGGGGCTGTTCTCTGTTCATTCCTATGGATGAGATCATGGCAGCTGCCCACTCTTGGTCCTTGTGTGTGCAGAGCCCTCTCCTCTGGGTGCAGTTGCAGTATCCAGAGCAGCTGGTTTTCTCCAGGAGGGTTTCTGATGGGTCTGTTCTGTTGGTTCTGCATCACTTTGTAGCCCCTTAAAGGACTCTGGAGTGCAGAACTGCAAAATGATAACATTTTGTGTCAAAAGGAAGAGTATCTCATTAATCACTGAAGTGATGCCACTCTTTTGGTAGTCTAAATGTGTTCTGTTCTGCTAGATCACTGCTAGAACTATTTGAATCCTGCTTAAACAGCTTGATATTGTATCAGTGAAGCACATTTCATGTGATTGCTTCCACTTCTTTGGTAGTGTGTGACATGAAGTGTTATGGGATTGTACCTGGGGAGATACAGCTCCTTATAGCCACCATATAGCTTAGTCAAGTACTGGGCTGTCTACAGTGAAGATTTGTGCCTACTTAGCATCCTTCTAAATGTTTTTCTGTGTGTATTACAGCAAACTTTTCTCAATTTTTCAGGTGTCATAATTTTTTGGTCAGTCTGAAAGTGGTTTTTTTGGGTTTTTTATTTTCTTTTAATGCATAGACATTTCTAGTTCTTTGTGACGTGTTGCTTATTTAGTTCATAACTGAATGCTTGGCAAAGCCAGTAATTTTAGTAACCTGAACAGTGCTAAAGAAACCATCAGAAACCTGCAATGTGGCAGTTACTTTGCATGACAGAACAGTAAGTGAGCTCAGAAGTGAAAGAGAAGATGCTCATCTATTATCTGCTTTGTGCTGCTGCAAGTCAGCCCGGTTTGTGCAGCTCCCGTCTCCTGAAATATTGTTATTCTGTTGCTATCCTGTCTGATTCTTCTTTTTTTCCCTGTGCATAATTATCTCCTCGTATCCAGTATTCCATCTCTTTGCTCTTTCTTGCATGCAGAACATGTTTCCCACAATCTGTTCACTTCTCCCCGAGTGTCTTTCTGAAAGGAATCAGTTTACACTGACACTGAGTAGACAGTAGCAGAGTCCTGCTGGGTGCCCTCGCCATAACCTGATTTCCTCCCTCTATGTTCCATGGGAAATGGTTACCTGCAGTGTTTAAACACACTTTTAGACTGCTGATTCAGAACTAAACAACTTAAAAAGCATACAGAAATGAGATTTGCAGGATCATTTGGAACGTTAAGGCTTTTGCTGAGAGCGTTTTCAGGCAGCAGTTGTAGTTATTCTTACAGAGTGGCAGAAAGTTCTGAACAGAGAAATTAAATTCTTACTTTTCCTAGCCGTGCCTTTGGTATTGCCTCTGTGTGTGTATCAAAATCAAATTAATTATACCTCTGTCTCCTGCCAGTTGTCTTTTGTCAAGCTTCAGTGTATTTTTTTTTCTTGACCAGATGGTTTCAAATATTAATTTCAAATACTTCTCTGGCTCTGGACACTCTGGTGGTTTTTGCAGCACTGTGGAGAGCTGACAGTTCTGGGTCTAGCTCATGTAGGCAAAGTCTTTCTTCATATAAAAGCCAAAAAAAAAAAGTAAAAAGCCCCCCACTAACTGGCATTTAGCAGCTTGTGAGAAATTATTTTGAACTTCCTCGGTCAATCCTGAATGAAAGCTGTATACCCAAATGAGTTGCTGTTGGTATTAATCTACATGCAGGTTAACAGTCACTTCAGGATTTATTTAATTTTTTTGCAAATCTGTTGGCCTTTGAAATAATCGTTAGTTTATCCCACCATAGACTAGTGCTGTACTACAGGGTATAATAAATTATCCTGGCCCAGATACTTAATTTAAGATTTTGAAATATCTCATGAGGAAAAGTATGACATAAATATAAAATGCTGTGCTGTTTTAAATATTACCTGTGATTACCTGAGGTGTCATAGGAACCCCTAGAAAAAAAACTAGGAGAGGTAGGTGTAAAAGCTTTAGAAAAGTGTCACTGACAGGATGAGCAGGTTGTGTCAACTCACAGAAATTGGGGAGTCCTCTGGATATCCAATATTTAGTGCACTGGTGTATTTGCACAGGCTGTGCTCTCAGGACTGTGTTCCTTGTGCAAGCTGTAAATGTCCATCAGGAATGACTCCTGTTGATATCCTAGTTTGGAGGGAGGTGCACACACCCCAGTGAGATGTAGTTTCATGGCCCTTCCAGCTCTGCTGTGTCCTGTTCCAATCCCCACGAGTACAGCAGAAGTCAGAATGGATCCAGAGCAAACTGGCAGAGAGGAGAAAGAGCTGCAGCTCTCTCTTGAATGCTGAAGAGCAGAGATTTGTCTGGACGTGGACTTGCCCCGTTTGTTCAGCTGCAGAGCAACCAGTGCTGTAGCCAATAAGGTATTACAGCTTTATTTCAACAGAGCTATTTATCAAAAACCATGGGCTCTGTAATCCATCTGGTTTTCAGCATCCTGACATTTCAGTACCTTCCACTGATTCTCACTGCTTATTTGTCACTCATTCAGGACTTTGGTCCTGATCCTTATGGCCAGCAGCTCTTCTGCTGCTGTTTAGCTACTGCCTGATTTCCTTACCTCTCTGGGGTTGGCTTTGATTTGTGTTTTTGGTGGGGTTTTTGTTTGTTTGTTTGATGTTTTGTTGTTGTGTTTGAAAAAGCTGCTGAAGTCAATGTGGAATGTATTCAAACAAGAAAGAAGGAGCCTGTCTGCCTCTTCCTTTGCAGCCAATGCCTCCCAGCAGGTCTTATTAACTGGAGTTTAATGTCACTGCTGTGTGGCTTTTCCTCAGCTCACATCCCTCTGCAGAAGCCTGTGCAGACATAGCTAGCTACAACTTTATATGGGTATTTAGCCTTATAGATTTGAAGCTTTGTGATGTCATTTGGCACAGCATTTACTCCTTGTGAAGGTTTCCAACTCTAATTAGGACTATATATACTCGTGCTTGAGACTGCACAGAGGAATGAAAAAAAGAGGGAAGAAAAAAAACAAAGATCACAGGAAAATAACATCCCTGCTTCTTTTTCTCCCTTTGTTTGAATCCATTAAATTTTCAATGTTTTCAGAGACTTCACCATATTTTGGTGCTCTCATGCTATCTTGAATTCTAGGCCTCTCTGGGCTTTTACTGCCTTGCAGAAAATGGAATTCCTGGAAGGAATTTTTGATAGCATTAAAAGCACCCACAGAGGGAATGGGTTTGTGCATCTGTTCTCTACCTTACATATACTGAAAGGCAGGAAGTTCTTCACTTACAAAAGCTGCTTTTTTCAGATGAATGTGCCAATAAACAGTCCAACTCCTGTAGTGAATACTAGTGCAAGAAGCTGTCTGCAGTGTTCTGTGCAGCAGCAGGTCTGTGTTGTACTTAGGAATGCAGAGCCTTTGTCGTTGCATTTGGGAGGGATGTAGGGCTGAGGTACAGTTCAGTCCATCTACCTCCACAGCACTGAGAAACTGCAGCCAGAACTTTTCAGATGTACATTCATTCAGTGGGAAAATGTGGTTATTGTAATGCACGGCAGAAATAGCTGCATTGTCAAGCTATCATTGTTCATCTTAGCACAAAGGGGAGGAATTGAGGATGATTTCTGAATATGAAGAAGCAGCTGAATATTAGACTGAAATAAAAGGGAAACTTTTATTCAGTTTCTTCCACTTGTTTACATATTAAAAATAAGGATTTCTCCATTCAAGTTACCGGAATAATCTTAAGAGAACAATACAGGAATTTACAAGTGCTGCTGCTTGGGTGAAATTGTTTATCCAACCTAAGGTGTATCTGAACACTCTAGAGTCCCCTCTGAGTTTGTTACACTTGCATTGGATTTCATATAGAATCTCAACATAATTTGACCAGTTGTGGCCTTTTAAACTGATTTAGATGGATCCTCCCAAATGATACACATTTTGCCTCATGGACTTTGAAAAATATTGTTGCTAGTATAATAAATCTCCCTGCTAAAAAAAGCATAGGTACTGTAATGAGTAAGCAAGATACTTGGGAAATGTTGGTTGCTCCCAGAAAAGAGCAGAGCAAAAAAACTCCACTGGTAAAAAGGAAGGATATTTCAGATTTCTCTGAGGTGGTTTATTGCCTATAACTTCTGTATGGGTGTTCCTGTGGATTCAAGGAATTATTTATAAACTAGAACTCTATTTTTGCCTTGGGAAATTCAGTTTGGCAGAGTATTCTGCAGAGTAGAGTTTATAAAGAGTGGTAGCTAATCAGCTATTATTAGAAATTTGAAATTCCATAATTATTTTTATGCCTTGGAAGTTTGGAAACAATTTCTATATTGTATCACTTCTTGTTTGATAAAGAATAATCCACCCTTGAGATATTCGCTCTCATTTATTTTATGTAGAAGGTTAACAACAACTTTTAATCACAAAATAACCAAGAGAATACCAGGATTTAAATTGGGTTTTATAAGTAAAATAGAGTTTGAGTCAGATCTAGAATAAATGGAAATGAATTCTTTGCATCTGCAACATAAAGACATTCCTGGAAACTGGAAAATTACCATCCCTTGGAAGTCGTTCAGCTCACAGTTGAATCTGGCCCTCGCTCAACCTAATTGCACGATGCCATTTTAGATCCCCATCCTATGGGATGCAGGAGCTGGTCCACATTTGGGATGTATCCATCCCAACAGCTTCTCTTTGAGCATGCCAGGGAGCACTCAGGGTGTACAGATGAAATGCCAGGACTCAACTTTGAAAGGAGCGAATATAAATAAATAAAAATAAAGCCTAGCACAAACATAAATAAAATAATAGATAAAAATAAGTAAAAATAGACTTCAAAAATGTGTCAAATAATACTCTGGTGTTGTGCAGTTATCTGGGGATCTAACACATTTTGACAGAGCGCATCAGTCTGTGTACGCAAAGCCAAACATTTTATTAAAACAAAATATATCAGTTTTTAAAACATGCTCTGTATTCTGTTCCCTGAAGAACCCTTTGAGAGAGATGTTCACTGCATTTCTGTGAAAGTTGATGAATGATTTGAGCTAACAAAGCAGAAATGCAATTTTCAACAGGTTAGGTTTAGTTTGATCAACAGTGCACTCCAGTACACTGCTGCTGTACCAATGCATCTATCTTCATATGTCAGACAAATGCATGCTTGTGTATTAGAAAGGAAAATGCCTTATGGTGGGCTTAATGAAGTATCATATTAATATTTCTATATATATACTTTTTTTTTTTGATGTATGGAAAATCACAGGAAGAAACTCAGCAAAATGCCCATTCCAGAGACAGATTTTAGGCTTTATGAACAGACGCAGTGATGTGTCTTCATGGAGGAAAACAGTATCAGTTACAACATGTGTGTATTCTACACTGCCAGCCATGGCCAACACAAGTTGCTGTTACAGCATCTCCATGAGTTATCAGTGTGCAGTCTATGCACCCTTTTGTCCCCAGTGAGTATAGCCATAAAAGGCAACACAGAACCCTAAATGCTGTTCATTCTTGCTGCTGAGCTCTCCATGACAATATGCATACTCAGTTTTTGCTGAGTCTAGGCTTGACTGGAAGACTATTCCAAATAGTAAAGCTCCCAGTGATTCCCTAGATTCCCTTCCAACAATGCCTGTGGCATCGGATGCCACTGGAGAGCCCAGCACCACATGGAGCTGGACATCAGGCTCTGCAGAAGCTACATACGAGGTAGTAACAAGCAGTTGTAAAATACTAAGGAGAAGAGACTTGAAGCAAGAGTGCCTTGCTCTGTTGGTTTGGTACCACAGCAAGTGCAGCAGTGCTTCCCAGCAGGCTGGCCTGGTGCTGGAGGGAAGGGCAGCACATGCCTGGACAATAACTGCTGCTCACATGAGAAACAGCAGCTGAGCAACTTAGAGAAATATCTTGAGCCCATTTAAACCTTTTGTTGCTGCAATCAGTGCTGTGCAGCAAAAGCAAGATTTTAAATAGAATTATTGTTAGCTAGGCAATTCTAGTGATGAATCTGTTCAGAAGTCTCTATTCTGCTGTGAAACAGCAGTGACTGATTGCAGGTGGACTGGGCTGTGACTGTTCATCATCAATACTAAAACACATTCTTTTGTGAAGTTCAAGGAAATAGGTAGTGCAGGACTGTTTGTATCAGTGAGGCTCAAAACAAGTCTTTTTCTCTAAATAAACCGTTCCATTTATAGACATGGAAAACAAAGTTTTGCAAACAAGAGATTCACAGATATGGAGCCAAAAGTCTGCATTCATGTTCGACCTTTGGAACTTCCTCCTTCGTTTATTTTGGGTTCTGTTTGATGATGTCTTCAGACCTTGTCTGATAGAATACTGTGGTCTGCAGCAGCTGCTAGAGATGCATTTCCCCAGTGTTAATTTTACTGTATAAAATCAGCTCTGGCAACGTGGTGGTTGGTTAATTGAACTATATAACCCTTTCTGGAATTTGTGACTCCAAGTCACTGAACAATATAATTCATCTCAGACTTTTTATTAAAGTCCTCAGTGAAATGGTGAGGCTGTAGGGGTATATTAGAATGCAGAGAGTACTGTGTGTAACCAAGAAAGCCACCTCTCCAGTGGGCCCTTAATAAAATAAATGTTTTCTGATGGTGCAGTACTTATTTTAAGCTTATTCCTGTTTCAGCTCAGAAATATTGCATCTGGAACAATTCAGAAAACTGTAAAATGTATTTGAGCAGAGGAGGAGGAGTAGAAGGGAAAAGGTCATGAAGAGATTTAAATGTTAAAGTAAAAATTTAGAAATCAACATGATTGTTGCATAGCATGACATTGTGATCAGTAGAGTACGGGGGAAATACTGAATTTAGAAAGAATAAACTGCCTAACAGCATGCTTCTGAACCATTTGTTATTTCCTAATTAAAGCTTGTGAAAGGGCAGTTTATAGACAATTATAATAAGCTCAGTGTGGGAGATGTCAGAGTGTAAATCAGCCTCTACAGCAGCGGAGCTTTAAACATCTCTAATGACAAGTGGTGGTAGGTAGATGATACAAAAAGACTGTTTTGACAACATGATTGATTGAGATCTTGAAATATACAAGCAAACAAAAAGTGTGAATTCAGCAGGAAACCAAAACTGCATGCTGTACAGCATTTAAAGTACAAAGAGAGAGGAGGCTTGTGGCAAAGAAAGTTTAAAGCCTTATTTGAGAATAGTCAAGCAAACAAGCAGCTGCTAGTCGAGTCAGGATTTGTCTTAAAAATCCCAAAGCAGTTGGATTAAAGTTGCATCCTGCATGGTGAGAAACTGTCTCGGTGTGAGAGCAGACCCTTCTGGCACAGACCTTGTCCCAGCTCTGCAGCACACACCTATCTGCTTGCTGCTCCTCATTTACCACACGGTGTAGCTCAGGTGTCCGAGGCTAATCTCTCTCTTACACCAGGCAATCTGAGAGCCAACGTGGTCATTTCATCTCTTTGAGGAGAATGGAGCCTTGGGGAGACCTCTGCAGAGCTATTGGTACAACCTGTGCACATTAACTGCTGTCCTGCTGATGTACAGGTAGGACTGCCAGGTGCATCCGTATCTGAGCAGCCCCTGCTTCCAGCTGATGCAAATGGAAGCACAAGTGGGTCAATGTGAAGTGCTTTTTCACATACTCCTTTCTGTGGAGACACGGCCAAGCACATTCTGCAGCAGGCTGCTTAGCTCCCTAACAGCACTGGGGACTGAAGGGCAGGAGTAGGACATTTTAGATTACTTCCAGTTTCGTTTTGACCTTTGAAAGGTTTGGGAAACAGAGTGATTGGGTTCTCTATGCTCATCTCTCTCAGCTCATTAGCAAAATGCCCATGTAATTAACAGGAGAGCCTCTGGCAGTGGGGAGGTGTGCATGTGTGTTTCTATTAAGGCCACTCTCTTCCCTTGTGTTCTCTTTGCCACATCGATATCCGTTTTGTCCTTATCCCACCAGTATGTTTAGTAATCTCACAGATCCTTGTTTTCCTTCCTTTGCTACATGAGTCATTGCAGGAGTTTGTGACAGCCCCTGCACATCATTAGCTGGAACAAGAAACAAGCTTCTCACTACAGCTGCACCCAGCCAGTCAGTACCAACAAACACCAGTTTACAGAACCCAGAACATGAGACCCAGCTGCTGGTGCAAGACTTTTATCACCTGTGGCTGTCACAGCAGTTACAAGTCACTAGTGAAGAAAAAAATTGCAAAGGTAGAAAGGGGACCTCAAGGATTCCTTCTCATTAAAGAGGAGTTCAACACAAGCTTTGAGTTTGCAGGGACTTCATGTAAATTGAGCTCTGAATACACATTTGATTACTAGATCTCACTGGAACTTCTCTAGATTCTTCACAGTTGTTACTGAAATCAACCTCATGTTCTTAGCCTTGGAAAAATGCTGTTACTGTGGCTGGCTGAAATGAGAAACATTCAGGTGTAGGGAAGGAGCTGGCAATACTTCACTTTCCCAAGGGTCTATTTGTCAACCTGCTTCTGTTTCCCCAGTGCTGATGTTTAATTTGCATTTATAAAAGGCTAGAAGAATAGAAGTTATGCAAATTTAGATTTATTTAGGGGTAGTTGAAGTACAAAATTGATAAGATCTGATCAGGACTTTCATTGCCACAGTATCAGATAATTTCCTGCCTTCTGCAGGATTCAGCCACTGAAGTAAAGGATTCTGAATTGGAAAATAGCTTGTTTATGCAATATTCACCATCTGGAATTAACCAAAACAAAAGGTCACTAAGGAAAACATCCTCATGGGATTTCAGAAAGGAAAGGGTTTTTTTTTTTTCAGCTATTGTCCAGTGTAGGATAATTACAGGAGTAAAATATTCTGGCTGACCCAGAATCAAGGTGGAATCAATACCCACTCATCTGCTGTGGACAAGTACCTGAGTGTGGTTGTGTGTGGAAAATGGACAGGGCATTTGGATTTTTTATGTCAAAAAAGAAAATTATTTTTTTTTTTTTCAGCTATTGTCCAGTGTAGGATAATTACAGGAGTAAAATATTCTGGCTGACCCAGAATCAAGGGGGAATCAATACCCACTCATCTGCTGTGGACAAGTACCTGAGTGTGGTTGTGTGTGGAAAATGGACAGGGCATTTGGATTTTTTATGTCAAAAAAGAAAATTATTTTTTTTTTATTCACATAAAAATTAGTGAATGGGTGCTGCCTGCTACTGTCTGAGACAGTTTAATGCCCTGAATCCCAGCAGCAGCATTTCTGTGATTCTCTGAAAACATGGGAAATGATCTTGGTTAGCCTTGTAGCTATTTTTTCTGTCCCGTTTGCCTAATGTAAACCCATACATCAAAGTGGCACAACTGTGGCACCCGTATCATATGTGGTGTGTTTTGGAGCCCTGCACATTTTTCATGGAGGTGCAGCACAAACATGCCAGGGTACTCAGCATCTTGTAGGTGCTTTGTAGAAGGAGGTAAGAGGATGGATGATGTTTAATTACAGCCGTTTAAGTTCCAACAGCTGAATAAACTTGCTTGCTTCTTTATTTGGAACTGTTAATACCTTTTGTCTTTTCATCCCTCACAAATCCTTCCATGCCTTCTTCAGCAGTGTTGCAGGAACTGGCAAAGGCAGACTGGTCAAACCATCAGTAGCAGCTGAGACTGAGAGGGACAGAAAGGGCATGGATCTGTCTGGTTTCTTTGGAAGGCTCTGTCTTTGTTCTAGATTAAAACTGGCCAAGTGCTTCCCACTGTTTTAAACACTGGCTGAAAAACAACCTTTGACAGACCCTTGGTTGTCTTTGGTTTGGACCTATAGGTGAATCTGAGAAGTTGTTGAGTTTAGTAAGAAGTTGCTGAAGAGTTGGTAGCTCCATTTAACCAGCGAGGCAACGGCCGTGGGGTGTCTCGAGGCCCCTAGATTGTCCCTCAGATACCACCAGTGTTAGGAAAATAGAATTTTCATTAAATACAGTGTCTGATTTTTTTTTTTTTCAAGAGGGAAGTCTTTTTTTCTGTGCTGTGTNTTGGGGGAGAAACACTCTGCTTTTCTGCTCTGATATCACTCTCTTCATCCAAGATTTTTTTTTAATCTCTACCTCCTGGTTTGTTGGGTTTTTTTTGCCATTGCTTGCCAGTATTCATAACTGCGTGCTATCAGCTGAACCTCTCCAAATTTGCCTGGCAGAACGTATCTTTCTTTTCCAAAGGTCTCTATTTAATGTGAACCACGCTCCAATCATTTCTAGCACCTGTTCCCTGGTTCCATGGTGCATCAGCAGCAATTTTACAATTCTTCAGCAGCGTGACAGCTTGAAATTGTCACTTCTTTATGAACACTAGATGCACTGAAATCATGTTAGTGCAGTTGTCATTTTTCTTTGTGCTCAAACATTAGGTATGTTTTTGTGAGTCGAGATGGGTGGTGAGCAGGTTTTTTTTTCCTGAGCACCACGCTCAGTTTCCAGGAAATGAGAAGAGGCCTTTTGTGCAGGGCGTGTGTCAAGGGGTTATCCATAGCAAGGAGAATGCTTTCTGAAGTGGTAGAGATGGACAATTCATCTTAGCACACAGATGATGCTGCCACATGAAGGACTTTTTGAAGCACTTAACATCATTATAATAACTGAAATAACATTGTCTTTACTAGCAGAGATTGAAAGCAAATAACGATTTTGGTTTAATATATGTAGCACTAAGGAGAGAGAGATTTTCACTCAAAACTGAAATGAAGGGATAAATTATGTGGTCCTTGGCAGAGGCAGAATTGAAATAATCTTGTTGTTTTATCATGTCACGTTAAGAGCATCTTGATACAATTAGAGGAATGAAATTTGTGTGTTCTCATCTGCATGGTTCCAGGGATGGTTATGTACCAGTGTCTTCATGGTTTAGATGATGGCTCCAAAGCTTTAGCTATTGATTTTATATCCAAATGTTCATTAGCACATTCTAGATCACGTTGCAAGGGGGTTTGTTTGGTTTTGACCATTTGTATTGTCAGTTTAAAGAGTCCTCAGGCAGTCCCTGATCTCACAGTGCAGAGTGCTACAAGCACTGCAGCAAAGCCTCTGCAGAGTGCCCCGGGAATTTGCTACCTCTGTATGAGACAAGGAAACCAGAATTCCTGGGGATGGGAAGGCAATGAAATGTGGTTGTGATGACTGACATCAGGCTCGTTCACTTTGGAATCTGGCAAGATTTTCAGTATGCATTTTGGACAGGGATGCTTTAAGGTGTAACTAAATGGCAAAAAATGTCCATTTTGGGGTTTGTTCAGGCAGGGCAGTGCTCACTGAATCTCAGCAGCATCTGCTGCTGGTACAGGTCTCTGCACTGCAGTGGAACTAGCCATGACCAGGAGCTGGCACTACAGGGTGGCTGCCCATTTCCATGTGGAAAGTGGATGAAAGGGTTTGATGGTGAAGGAAACCACAGAGTTATGTTAGCCCTGTGTTTGATGTCAGAGCAGAATAGAAATGGGATGATCTCACTTCTGTATAGGATTAAATTATCATTATATCCATATAGTATTTTGGCAGCAGGCTGTGGCACATCTAGACTAATTCTGGACTTCATGGTTTCACTTCTCAAAGCTAAAGAAAGTAATTAACAATATTTTAACATTATTTTAACACTTCCCTGATTTTTAGAAGTATGTAGAATAATAGCAAATGCTCTTCAGAATCCTGATACCAAAATAGTTTCTTGTCTGTGTTTTACATCAGACGTGATAAAGAACCAGAGAATGAATTGTGGGGAAATAAGTGCTTTTGAAGATCAGCTAAACAGTGGTAGATTAATCAGCGTTGTTGTAATTACATTAAAATGTGTTGCTCTTGTGTTCAATTTCTGGGAAAAGTTTTTAGACTTCAGTTCTGTATCTGCACTTAGACTCCAGCACTCCCTTCTCTAGCTGTAGTACTTAAATCCTGTAGTTATACAAAAGCAGTGTAATATTAATTGAGATTGACTATTTATTATACAGGTTATGTTCCTGTCAGTAGTTGATGTACAAATTAACACTAATTCTATGGTAAAGTTATCAGTGGCACAGTCTAGAAGAATAAAAAAATAATCTCAGAAACCATTGCTTTAGTTCCTTAAGCAGACAGTGCAGGTCTCAATTGCTAGGCCACCCTGTCAGCTGGCAGGAGGACTTCTGCTAGTGTGGTGATGCTAGAAGAATAATTTCTGGTGTTTACACTGAAATTACACTGCCTCTCCTGACTTGTGTGACAAGCATGAATGGCACAGACTATATTCATATTCAGATGAATCCTAGATAAATATCTCTTTTCCTGACCTGTCATCCAGTTTCTTGAACTATCCGTTTGAAACCATGTTTGCTCTCTCCTCACTGTCTGAAAGTTACCATCTCTACAGCCAGTCTCATCCCCTACTGCTTCTGCCTTTATCTCTGCACTGTTGATCCAGTCATTCCTTACTGTGACTTGTAAATGTTATGTTAACTTTGACATTTATAATCATTTGTTATTCTTTCCATTCTATTCATCCCACCTTACCCTGGAACTATGTATTGAGTTAATTATACTCCTCCAATCTAAGTCTCCTTCGCCACCCCTGCGGATGTGCAGAAATAGTCTGCTTTCCATCTCAGCTCTTCTTTCCTCTTTTTGTTCTTACTCCTTCCACAGTACTGATCATCAGTGAAAATTGTCTTCTCATTCTTACAACTTTTTGTTGTGCTATTTCACTTGCTCTATTCATCCTTCTCCCTAATATGACCTTTATTTCTTTATCTTGATCTGTCTCGGAGATAATTAGTTCATATCTGGTGTGATCTTTCTTGTCTACTGAGTAGCTTCTCTGTTTGCCATTAAATTCTTCCATAAATTCTGCCTAGAAAATCGGGTCCACTAAAACCAGTAAAGCAGACTTTAGGATTTCAGTGTGTCCTAAGCAGCCTTTTACCTTCCCCTTATCAATAGCCCAGATAGTGTCACTTCAACTCCTCCAGGATCAAATTGCCCTTTTCTTCCTGTATGCAGAAGATTAAAAAGTCTTTGAGGAAGAGTTTCAGTTTCAGTCTATTCATGTACAAAAAACATACACTGGTAAATACATTTTGTTTCAGCATGGAAATAGTTTTTGAACACTAAGGAAGAAGTTAATTATGTTATTTTAACATCTAAATGGACACAAACTGGAGAGTATGAGAAGCAGAAGGAAAATATACATGATTGAACATTAATATTTTACTGGAAAAGAATTAAATATCCTAAGGAAATAATGAAAACAAGTTACTTCTTCCAGATGATAGTTAAAGTTTGATGAAATAATAATAAAAGTTTAATCTTCCAGTTGAATGAAGACACTCCTTATGTTGTTAAATATCTCTAAATTTTAATTCAGTTTTGTTGGTTTTCCATCATAGCCAATTCCTGTTTATGGGCATCAAATGGCTACAAATAAATACCTAGATTTTTTGAGTGAGCATCTGTAACTTTTAGCACATGATTTTAATTTTGGGTCCTACTGCTGACCAATCCTTGAGGGCAAGACAATCCTTGAGAGCAAGTAAATGGCTAAACAGAGTAAATTCCCGTGTGAGAAGGATTTGTCTGTATGCTCCCAGAACATATTGTATTTAAATACTTAGAGATTAAATACTGATTCTTTTTGAGAATGAAACCAGTGCATTTAGGACCATTGTAACCAGGGAACAGACACCTTATGGATCTTAGAGCATTTTTTTATAACTTATTTGTATTTTTCCATCTGCCAGTGCAGCTGTGACACAGGAGCTGAATGACATCCTTGCACTTTGTGTTCTGCATCTGCTCCATAACTTCATCTCAAAATCTTTTCTGTTTCATGCCATTCTTCACACTCTTGATCTTACTTCTATTTATCATTCCTTGCAGTCTAGTATATATTATAATGTACAGGATCCATCCACGTTCATTCTTCACATACGCTGAGATTGCCACAAATGTCTTTGCAATCTTTTGCAACAGGCTCATTTCATGACCCTAGACCTTTTATTAAAACATTTTAAAATTTATTTTTATTACAGTTCCTTCTAACAAACACATTTTTTTGTAGCTAGTACCATTTGACTTCATCTAGCACCCAGTGTCCACCACCATCGTTCTGTCTGTTAGCAATCACGGTAAATGTCTGATAAATATTCCTTCTGAAAAACTTATCATCTGTCTACCCTTTTATTTTGAATAAACTGGTGATTTTCCATCCAGATCCTTTAATTTCATATGCCATTATTACAAGACCTAAAGATTGCTATAATATTCCTGAAAATCTCTGATGCAGTGAGCTCATCACATAATTCCTGGTGCTCCAGCTTGATGTGTTTGCTCCTGTGCCAGTCACAAGCTTGTTTGCCCACTCTTCCTTCTGAGTGGTAAATACAGCCCTCGTGTAGGTGACCCTGCTCTGGCAGGATGATCTCTGAGGTCCCTTCCAGCCCCTGACATTCTGTGATGCTGTCCAGCTGGCAGTCACCGTCCTGGGATGTATTCCTTTCCATCCTGTTCACGGGATCAGATACTCACTGAACAACTTGCCTTTAGGAGTATCTGTGTATCTGATCTGAGCTATTCAACAGGTTGACCTGCTGGCGTTGGCACCAGGGTTTTCCATTGGTAAAAGCAGAAAGTTTGCTGGATTGGGATGTCAGGGGGCAATACTGAAGGTTCAGTGGCATTTAAGAAGCTGGGCAGAGACTTGGGCTTCCAGGCTTTGAAGAGAAAAACAGTTCCTTAGTATTCAGCTAGCAAAGGTGGTGGAAGCAGCCCATCGCTTTGTGCCCGTTGATGTGAGATGTATCTCTGCACATCTTTGTAAAGGAATCTTCTAAGAAAATAATGCATGTGGCAAAAAGCCAGCCAGGGGAGCAGCCAGAGGAAAAGTAACGGCAGCTCTTTCATTCCCGGGCATGAATATTCTAAGTAGACAGATACATGTTAACTTTACCTGCTACCTTTAGCACACACATTTTGTTTAAACTTGGTACCGTGCAGAAAACATTAGATGCTTTTGACACTCCTGCTGCCCACATTACTTTTAACAACTGAGCTGTGGAAGCTTTTTCAGAGCCTTGGGGTTTTGTACTTCAGTACGTTCATTCTTCTCAACTTCTACTTTTTTTAAACAAGTTTAATGAAACACATATTTAATTAGCAGCACCCTAATGAATAAATACAAACAGATATGCCCCTGTGCACAATGCTATTGAAGAGGAATATCAGTGTGAATATTAAAAATTAAAGCCAACATTACAAAAGGCAAATATGTTGAATAAATAATGGCTGCTACTATTTACAAAGCACACAAAACAGAAAGGGAACCTCCCTTGTTAAAGACAAGGAAATTGAGGGAAAAACACAGAAAAACTGCAATGGAATTTCATTATTCACATTTTTTTTTCTCTCTTTCATTCAATCCCTTTGGGACATGGTCTAGTTCCTTTTATTACACTTGTGAATGTGTCGAGCAACCTGCAATACAGTGGATCCCAGCCTAGGTGCTGGATGGCAGAGGATGAAAAGTCTGCACTGCTTCCAGCGCATGAGCTGCTGCTTTCAGCCATGTTACAGCTTTGAGCAGAATGCTGCCTTGACTTCTGCAGACATCTCTGCTCTTAGCATGTGTGCACAGACATTTAAGAATCTTTGAGGCTTTTTGACAAAGAAGGAAAGTCAGGCTCGAGCTATTTTTGTATCACATTAATACCTTTTAGTTTCACCTCTTTTCAGTATCTTCAGTTCCTGGGTTAAGGGTGTGGAGTGACACTGTGCACTGAGGGCTGTTTGATTTCGTGTGGTTTGTAGGGGTGCCTGAGTTTCAGTAGATCAGGTAATTTCTTCATTGGGCCAGGCTCAGATGTATTTATCAAATAAAACTGCTCCCAAAATCTCAATACAAATAAAACAAGTTATTCTGTAACATAGAGATAATACTTGTTAAAGAATTTTAGAGCATTTCAGAGGGGAACCTAAGACAGAAAAAGTTTGCTAGGATTTGTAGGGCTGATACTGTCTGCTAGAGACTGAGGTCTGGAGTAATAACCAATGCATAATCCAGGGCTTTGCATGATGCACCCTTCAGCATTTAAAGATACTTCTGTAGGATCCTGACCATCCATTTCTAAGTTCTTAATCTAATTGTGTGTTTTGAAACACTTTTTTTTTTTTTAATCTTGAATTTTATAAACCTTCCTTTTCAGTATAACTATGATTTGTACTCTGCCGTCTTGTGTCTAACCAAACTCTTTGCCTTGGGGATTTGAGGATGTTGAATAAGTAGTGCTGTGGAGCAGCAACACATTTCTGAGTCAAACATAAAAATAAACAACAAAGTCATGATCAAGAGGTAGTCTCACACAGACCTTAAGTATTCTGTGATGATATACAGAGATATTTCTCCTTCTCAAAAAATAGATCCAGAACTGAACCCAGCACTCGTCTTTTAAAAATGCTGTTTATTATTCATTGTTAACAGATAAATGAAATTTGTAATAGTTACATAGCTCATACATTCAAGCATATATTCAATATTTGTTCCCATTACCAACTTTCATCTGTGTAAGTAGGAGAAGCCTTTTGTGACAAGGGTATGGATCAACATGAACCAGCAAAGTTTGTTCATACAGAAATATCACAAGGAAATCTAAGTATATCACTCAGCCTATGTGTTGTGCCATTTACTGCCATCACACTCCACACACAGAGCTTCAGATTGCAGCTGGCTTTCTATATAGTGCAGGCTGCTGAGTTCTCCCCTTGCTGGGGACACAGCATTTGCACTAGCAGGCTGCTGAGCTGCAGTGTTTGTGCAGCTCTGTTCTGTCTGCCCTTGGCCCTCTGCTCATCTTCCTGCTGGGGCTGATGTTCCCACATCAAAACTGAGGCAATTTATGGGTTCAGATGAAGGCAGTTGAACAGGCAAAGCAAAATCCACATGCACAAATGAAGCAAACCAAGGAATTCTTTCACTTCCCATTGGCAGGCACGTGTGCAGCCATCCCCAGGAAAGGTGGGCTCCATAATGTTTATTTGGGAAGGCAAACACTCCTTCCTCCAGCTTTCTATGCTGAGCATGATGTCCTAAGGTCTGGACTATCCCTCTGGTCAGCTGGGGGCAGCTGTTCCAGATGTGTCCCCTCCCAACTACTTGAGCTCCCCCAACCTGCTCACTGCTGGACTGGGGTGAGAAGCAGAAAACACCTTGACTCTGTGGAAGCCACTGCTCAGCAGTAACAAAAACATCCCTGTATTATCCAGTTTCCAGCAGAGATCCAAAATGTAGCCACATTAGCTACTAAAAATTAGCTTAAAATTACTCCAGCAAAAACCAGCACAACACTCCTGGGCTTTAGTCTCCATTTTCCCTGGGTTGAGCAGGGAAGGAAAGGAAGCAATAATAAAAAGGAAGCAGCTCCTATCTGGGTTTGTGGCTCTGCTGGCTGAAGGCTTTGGCTGAAATGAGCTCATCTAGAACAGACACGTTTCTGTAGGCAATGAGTTTATTTAAAGATCGAAATTAGAGGAGAGATGCTTTCCATAGTGCAAGATCAAAGGGAAGGACAAGGGATGTAAAACTCAGCTTTTATTGCATTGCCAAGGAGTCCTGAGCTGACTATCCTGAATCTTGTCTGGAGATTGTGACCAGGAATGGTGTCTGTTGACCTTCCTGCATCACCTTTCCTTTTGGTTATTTGGGGTTTGGTTGATTGTTTGCATTTGGGGGTTTTTTGGAATCTTTCTGCAAAGATAAATACAAATCTTGGAATAGATTTTGGAAGCACTGTGCTTGTACTGTTTGCCTTGAGGAAATGCAGAGTTAGATCACAGCTGAAGGACCTGCAAATCCCACCTGCACACTTCCTTAATGCAGTGCTGCTTTTGAACAGTATTATACAGTCATTGTGGGAGTGGAGATCGTCCTCAGGATCACAGTAGTGAGGGAACTCATCCGTGAGACTCTATCTTTATTAAGCTCAGGTCCACACTATTAAAAATTCTTGATATAGTCTGTCCTTTTAATGGACTATAAGTTCACTTTCAAAATTATACTAGAAAATTATTCAAAGTGTGTCTGCCCAAAATATGGAAACTCTCCTCCTGTGGTCAGAATACTATGTGGAGAAAAAAAAAAAAAAAAAGGAATAAAAAAAGAGAATACTTTATTATTTCTTAATGTGGCATAGTTGAAGGGCACTCACATAAAAATATACGTGCTGAAAAGAAATATGACAAAAAGATTCTTCTAAAAGCTCCTTGAGGAATATCAAATGGATCCACTGATTCAAATGTGAACAACATTTTCACATTGGTGGTCCATTAGTCCATCTTTTTCAATGAACCTGAAGAGAAGACATTGCAATGCAGTCTGGACACGCTTTCCCCTCATCTTCTGTTACTAAGCAACTTCAGTGCAAATGGCAAGATGAACTCGGTGATATTGATGTGGTGGGAGAAACACATCTAGCTGCGAACCAGGATGTTGCCTGTGGAAGAGAGAAAAACGATCCTCTGGAATAGCAATAAAAACCCAAATCAAGCCAAGCTGACCGTGATGCGCCCTTCTCTGCCGCTTCTTCTAGTTTTTGTTTTAAAATCTAAGACAAATCCAAGGAGAATCTCAGTGTGACACTCCTCCCCTTTCCCCGCCGCCGCAGACGGGCGCTGGGTGACGAATGACGACGTAACGCGCGTGGAGAGACTTGGCGCCTCCGTGCTCCTGCTGCACTCACCTGCCACTGCTCAGAGATCTTCCGTCCAAATTGTGCAGGTTATTCCGTTTATCTGCTCGTCGTGAAAGGCCTTCAGCAGCAGCAAATCAACTCTAAAAGGCCGTGATGGGGATAGACACTAAAGCTGGTGCTATTGCCGGAGGAGGACGGCGAGGGAAGAGGAAAACGGCTCAGTGTAGGATTGGAAACTTTTAAGATGTGGTGGTATACAGCTTACAAGGCAGCCTGAAAGCCTGGCTGAGAGAATTGGGAGGTAAATACAAGCATTCCCTGCAGTGCTTTATAGTTTCACTTTAGAAGGACTGGGGAGAAACAGAAAGATACTAAATGAATTGAGAACTTTAATCAAAAGGACTAAAAAAGAGATAAGCTGACTAGAAGGAAAAAAAATGCAGGTTAGCAAACAAAGAACAAAGAGAGTGTTTGAATACAATTACCAAGAAATAAGGAATAGAAATAGGGCACTCATGCAGACAGAGAACAGGGAGGGAAGGTTGAGCAAGACAGGATTTTTTGAAGATCCATATGGAGTTGCACAGAAGCTATCGGAAGGAAAAAGGATGCAGAAGTTCATCTGTCTCTGAGATCCTAATTGAAGTGATGGATGGAAATTGGGTCAGAAAAAAATAACAAAAACTTCCTTCTCTTCCTTCCAATTTTCCTTCTCTTCTTTTAATATTTATGTGTGTTATTAAAGAAACATTTCTGGAAGGCACTAAGAGCAGAAGCTGTAAGTATCCCTACAGAGACTACCTTCCATGGCAAAACGTTCAACATTTGAGACAGAGTTCCTACAAACACAGTCAGTGACAGGGAACTGCAAATGACAATTGAACGTACATGAGAAAGGCCAAACTCGGATAAATGACACTGCAGCCAGGATAATAAAGGAGACATACGAGAGGGCAATGAGAAAAAACACTATCTGCCTGCCTGGGAACAGGGGAAGCAGAAGGGATAGCACTGCTGCAATGCACAGCAACCTGCCATGGTCAGGAATTGACATCACCAGCAAATGAATGGGAGAGTGGAGAGAGCTGCAATGGGCTCATCTCCCATTCCTCTGGCTGACACCCCGGGGAATTGTGCTCCCCTGCTCCTAGTGTGGCAACAGCAGCGTAGTTTGTCATGCTACAGCAGATAAACAAAGACCCACCTTTTTGAACAGAAGAGTAAATAGGATATTGACAGCCTGTTCTTAGAGAAAACATCTTTTAGAGTGGCAGTAAAAGCTGTTAAATAGATCTGGTTTGTATCTTAAAGCTGTAGTGTGACAAGAGTTTCCTTTGGTGGCAGTACTGGCTGGAGCAGTTTGTATCCATCCCCCTGCTACCTTGCCCACCGTCACACTACTGCTCAGTGAAGTGATACAGGGTACCAGTGAATCAGAAAAGAGGTTTTAATCTGGATCCATACCTTGATCCAGTTTAGAATACAGTTCCAAAACCAATTGTACTGTGCAGTGTGTGCTGGGAACAGGGGAAGGGTGGGCATCGTGGCTGTGGGTCGGTTTAAGCTGGTAGTGTCACAACAAAAGGCACTTGTGTACACCCTTGGCCTTTTGAATGGAAAGAAAAATGGATTTTCATTCATTTAATTTGCAAAGGGGTAGTAAGTACACCCAGTTTATCTACAGCCTGGAATAAAATCACATTTTAGTGTTGGCACCCTGAATAGAAATAGAGATAAATAGCTTGAAAGTCTGATTTGGGACTTTACAATTGTTTGACTGTTTCCATCACTAATAAAGCCTCAATTGCTCTGCGAGGGACCCATTTTTTTTTCCCTTGTGGAATTTTTCTGTTGAGGAGCTGTTGGATATCGAGATGTTAAAAATCTGTATTTCATCATAAGCCTCAGTGAAGCAGGTTGGTTTACCAGCTAATGTCCTTCCATCTTAAAAAGGGGAGTAGTAATATGTTGTTTGATTTTAGGATAGCTGAAGGAGTCAGAGTTGTCATCCAAAGCACTGACCAGCACAGGGAGCTTTGACTCACCAAAACTTGACTATGGGTTTCCCTGAGCCTTGTTGCGGATGCAGGAGTGGGATGGTGGCTGGAAGGGCAGTGTGCCAGATCTCCAGAGCACTGAGTACAAGTCTTACCCCCAAAATAAGCTGGAGAAGAGTTTATTTTGACACAGAACCTGAACAGTGACACAGCTTGTGTTCAGAACAACAAGAAACTCTTGATCATTTTTAGGATTCTTTTTTTTCCCACTTGGACTTAGAGAATTTTGTCCGTACTCTTGCCACGTAAGGGAATAGTTTTGAATACATACCTCGTTCATGCAAGCAGTTCTGTTTCTGAGTGGAAACAACTCAATGAAACCCAAAATGCTGGATCCCTTCCAGGGTCAGTACTTCACCATGTGCTTATTGACAACCTTTATTTCAGAGGCAAGAACGTTTGCCTGCTTCCCAAAGATAAGTGTGTTCTTCAGGCAGTCGGGATTTCTCCCTTGTGCTCCTTTCTCTGCAATGACTCTTAAAATATTGATACTCTGATATTCTGAGTCAGGGTTATAAAATGATGCCGGATTATTTCTTAGTGAGATGTGCACAGTGGCCACAATCTCGTGTGACTTTCTGACAGAAGTTACTACCTGATTTAGTTTTTGGTCACAATGAAAACCTGAGTTGTTTTTCTACTCTCATAAACCCCCTCTTGTCACAGGAGGAAGACAGAACCCTTGAATGCCTTGCTCACCATGGGGGCTCTGGTCACATGCAGGCTTTCTGCCAATGATTAGAGGTTGAAGTTGGCCAGAGAGAATTTCAGTTTGGCTTTCTCTGGTGACCTGGGAAAACTGGTGGTAGCACTGAGAAAAAGGAACACATTTCTGGCAAAACTGAAATTCACAGTACTTCAGAAAACAATATATAAAATAGTATATAAAGTGACAACACATAAAAGCTACAGCAATCCCCTGAGGGTGCCCCATTTCTAGCTTGGAAAAGAAAAATGGTTAAGATCTAGTAAATAGCAGATTACTCAATTGGTTGGGAGTAGTTGAAAACAGCATTAATCAAGGGAGGTGCTGTTGTGAAATGTCACTGTTCAGTGAGAGAGCGTGTGGCTGTTTGTTTGTTTGCTTCTGGCTTTAATCAAACACAGAAAGTTGGGTGAAACAAATAGATTAAGAAGCAAGAAGTGAACAATGGAATTATTAATAGGCTAACAGCAGGCCCACTACTCTGGACGAGCCACACTCGTACTCTGCAGGTGTCAGATGATCTGATTTAGGCAGCCAGAAGATGATTCTTCATTACTGCTCTAACCTGCTGAATCAATTAGCTCTCTCATTAGTAGTTTTGCCATCATATTCATCCCTTAGAGAGGCTTTATTGCCATTGCAGCTTTTTGAAAGGACGATAATTGCATCTCTCCTCACTGCTGCATCTAGTGGCTCGTGCTGCAGCCAGGGAGTGGGGACAGTCTCTGCCTGGCCCTGCTCTGCCCTCCCCAACTTCTCCCCACTCTTGGTGGAGCAGCTCTGAGCAGGTGCTCTTCAGTATTGTCATTATATGAAGGTATTCTGGTTTTGTTTTCATCTCTGTTGGTATCTGAACGAGGTATATTGAACATATTTTTACCTTTTAGCATTGTTTGGTTGGTTTTTTTTCAAAGACAGTTATTTTATACCATAGTGTATATATTTGATTTACAAAGAGGTGATTTTTCTGTTGCGTGTTGTAAAGTATCCTGTAAAATATTACCTGCAGACTTAGGAATAATTTCTTCCCCTCACACTTATGCTGTTGCTTGGACTCACCCTTATTCCATTTGTCTTCTTGAAGGACCAGGATTTTCTTATTTTGCTCTCTTTGCTCAGAGGCTACTAGATAAAAAATCCGGTTACAAACATTGTTTCATGATTTTTCATGCAACTAGCACAACAATAGTGATCAGAAGGGCATGGAGGGCAGAACAGTCCCTGGAAGCTCTACCTGTATTTCACTCACTAGAAATAGAAGTGCAAAATTGCCCAGAGCAACAGCAGTGACACTCCCAGCAGGCTGAGCAGGGATAAGCATCTGCCCTGTCACAGCTCAGCTGGAAGTGAGGACAGGGCCAGCTGAGCACCAACCAGCTGTGGTGTGGCAATTACAAAGACACTTCAGCATCTGCTAGATGCTGAAGATCTGTTTTTCTCACACTGGAGCTGGCTGACATCCACCAGCTGGGACTGGTGCAGGTCTGGCACGTTATGGGCAGTAGCCCATAGCTGCACGGGAGACATGGGGCTCGTTGCCTTCATTGCTCTTGGATCCAAACTGGCTCTCTAATAGATCTGTGTTCACCCACAGCACCGTCTTGTGCTACTTAGATGCATCTTCTGAGTTATTTCACTTGCTATCATCATGATATCAGTGATATTATGATAGCAAGGGAAAATGAGGCCCGTCAGCCCCAGTTAATTCAGATGTATTGTCCTATCTACCGAGACAACATTTCTGAACTTGAGAGAGGAGAGAAGGATTTCACTGGGAGTTGTGCCTGAGTAAGCAGGACAGAATTGGGCCACCATTTGTAAACAGGAGCCAAATTGAAGGAAACACCTGCTTTAGTTTTCAGAGCAAGCTGAGTGTTCGTGATGGCCGTGTTTTAGCAAGGTTAGCCTGGCAGGTCTCTGCAGACAGCGCCATCCTCCCCTCTGTCCTTTACATTTTCCATAAGTATTTCAAATGAGTTTGAATGTCTCAGAGGAACTGAACACTCGGGAGCAAAAAAACATTACTGCAGATCAGTAATGACTAAAATAGCTTAGATCTGAGAATAAAGAGCAGCCTGTAGTTTGTAACCAAGACCAGCTGACTGCTGCTGAAGCTGGAGTCAGAGCAAGGATAACAAGTCTGTGTGGTCATTGGGGGGGAGGCAAGAAATCACCATGCACCAATACATGTTTTCAAGCTCTATTTTGGGATTGTCAAGAGTTTTGCTCTTAGCAGCCTAGGCATGTCTATTGATTTGCATGCTGTGGTTTCTGCTTGGCAGATATGCTGTAGATTTTGGAATGCTCGCAGCTTAAAAGAAAACTCTGCAGCCAAGGAAAGCAATTCAAGTACTGATCTTGCTTTAGTCTTCTCAGGCACAGTTACTATCACAAGAGGAAGAGAGAGAAATAATGATATCAAATCAATAGAGAGAGAATGAGTCAAAAGAAGATTGTAGTGTACGAGGATATAAGAGAAAGGAAAATAAACTGGGAAGTGTGCTGCTGCTTATGGGAAATGGTTTGGCCCAAATCCTGGTGCTCTCTGGATTGGTATGAAGATAGCAGGCAGGATTTGGCCCTTGAAGTTGATAATTCCCTCTTCTTGGCAATTTACTGAAGCTTTCAGTAAAATTATTTCTCAAAAATAAAGACGTGTGTGTCAGTGTAAACACTGTGATCAGTTAAATGCTAACTAGCATAGGTTTGTGAAGTCTCATTCGTTAATCTTTCAGGCTGTGTGAGAGCAGCAGCTTTTGAAGTGCAAAGTATTATCATCATCATTATACGTTCATAAAACAGGTTTGTGGCTCATTCAAACGTGAGAACTGCTGAAAGTGGCACACAGGGCTGCCAGATCTGTGCCAGATCCCCAGTCCCTGCTGGCTTCTCCATGCTCTCCTCACCCAGAGAGGGCTGAAGGGGTGACAGATTTTCTGATGTGGAACACCTTGAAATTCCCTCTTTAATTTCTGACTTCCTGCACTTGAGCTGTCTGCTTTTTTTCTGTTGGCTGCTTTTAGGTTATTTCCATTTTTGGAGGGATGTCCAGCCCAAATGTCTGTGACTACGTGATATTATTTAGACAGTTCATTAGACACTTCTTCCTCTGAGGTGCTTGTCTGCAAAGCAATAGGTACTAATGAGTGGGAAATTAGTAGAAGGGGTAGAGAGCACAACGATGGGGACACGAGTTCCAGGGAATTCAGACATCCACAAGGTGATGTGGAGGCATCTGTGAGATTGCTCTGGCTGCTCTCCTGGTGAGCCAGCCAACAGCTCTACAACCTGGTCACTAGTCTGAAATGATTGTGTCTTGCTGGGAGTTAAATAGTATTGACCTGGGCTCAGCAGTGTGCCATATAAACATACACCAGTTATGAGTATGATCACTTGCTATTGTTCATCTTAAAGTTGTCTGTTGTTAAATAGACTTAGACCAAAAAGGAAATAAAAATCAATGCCACTGATTCATACAGGTCACCCATCTTGACTGGTATGGATTGCCCTCCTGGTACCTTGGAAGGGAACTCCAGGATAGGCAGAGGAATAACATTCTAGCCAGTGCAAAGCATCCTGTACATGGGGAACAATATGGGAAACCTGACTTTTTAATGCCTTGGACATCTCTGAATCCATGTAGGCATCTGTGCTGGGCTTTCAAAGTGCTCGCAGAGTCAGCTGTGAGATTGCAGTGCCTTGCAGGAGCAAAGCAGGACCTGTTGCTGTTCAAATCATTGCACTTCTCCCATCTGAAACCTCGGCGAGTCCTTTATCTTTATCCTTAAAGCAGCAGTAGCCAGCTTTTGAAAGCAGTACATCACAGCACAATGTAGCTCCCTGGAAAGGAGCAGTACATCAGAGAACCTTCCTGGGTTTTTGCCCCTCATTTTTCTTCTCTTCTTCAGAGAGAACCTGTCGATGTCAGGCTTCTTGGAAGAGCTGTGAAGGTGGGAGGGGGCAGGGGGAGGAGCAGCTGAACCCCTGCACAGCTCACACCCCCCGCTGCTCCTGGCAGGGAGGGAAGAGGCTCCTTTGGGGCATCTCTGGATTGATAAATAAGTGGAAATTGATGTTCAGCCCTGGAGTTCAATACCTGAAAATGCCAATGAAGTAAATGGAGCTATAAAATCACTGACTTAAGCATCTGTCATAGTAAGGAATCTGTGAAGCAGCATCACAGGCACGGGGTGTGCTCATCTCACGGGATGAGAGCAGCTCTCGGGGCTGGGTAGGAATCAGAATTCTCTCAGGGGCATTCTGAGAGAAAACTTCACTGAACAGTTTCTGGAGAAGTAACTTTCTTCCTCTGTAAGGATTGAAAATGACAAGGGGAGGTTGTGGGATGGGGAAAATACAACTTTTTTTATTACCTTATTATTTTTTCCAATTACAAAAATATATATTTCTAATCTGTTCTTGGTTTGTTTTTGTTTATTTTTGGTGGGGTTTTTTTTCTTGTGCTTGCAGCAAAACTGCAAGAAATTCAAAAAGTGAGGGAGAGCACAGCCTTGGCTTAATGTTTTCCACTTAACCAAAAGATACAAGCCATTCACAAAAACCCATAGAAAACTATATTTTCTATAAATCACATTTTTCACTTCAAAAATTTACTTTGCCAAAATTGTTACTTCTCTGTGAAAGAAAATACTCTTTTACAAAAGTATTTTTTTAGTGGAAAAACAACCAATTCCAGCACTCGGAAACATGCCAGTCCTCTTGTATATAATATTTATTTTATTTTTATTTGTGTCTTACCTTGATTTTAAGGCTTGCTTTTTCTTACCAAATTAATTTCATGGTTTGCTCTTCTGCTTCTTATCATTCTACCTGAGCTGCCTATTTATTAGCCCACCTTCTACTTAGCCAAAAAAGATAAGAAAAGGCAGAAAGGGTGAGTATTTTGAAAATAAGTCAGAGCTGGCGACAGCAAACTGAAATGCTTCACTCTAATGACGAGTGAGTGGCATACTGATTCTGGGGGTGAGATCTCTTGAACAAGACATGCTTTGCATTCTTCAGTGCTGTACACAACTGAAATGTAATTTAGAAATCTAACAGCAGCCCCTGTTATCTTTAAAAAGTGTTTTTTTCACAAACCTACGTAGTCTGAGAAATGGAGAGATGTCTGCCATTAACTCTCACCTGTTCACAGCTATCAGTACCAGTTCCTCATTATGCATGCTGCTCGACTTGAAAATAGATATTTTCATGTGCTTAGCAAGCGAATCCTGACAAGTTAGGTACTCCTCTAGCAACTTTTAGGAGCATTAAAAGATCAAGTAGTTAATTAATTTCTGAAAGGACATGGAACCCAGAGATCCTTCACAAACTTTCCTGAGTCCTCAAATAAATGAAGTAGTTGGAAAACCCCCTTCTCATGCAGTAAGAAACACAAGCCTATTTTGATATGGGAAGCACACTGCAGCTTGCAAAAAAAATTGGCAATAATAATTAATTTTTAATGTGTCTGATTAAAAAGATCTGCTTTCATCTGATCATTTGAAAGTCGTGCACAACCTGAGCTGACTGGCACTGAGGCAGTGTCAGTGTTCCTCTGTGTAAGCTGTGCTTGCAGCATTATTCTGTTAATTCTGTGTAAGATTTGTGTCCAGAGAAGACACAATTGCACCTGAAATCCAGCTCCTTTTCCTTTGGCTGGAAATGTTCTCATTCTATACCCTTTAATAAAACCATTGAACTGTCAGGCGTCAGAAATGCTGCAAAGTTACCCTGTTAGGGTGACATTTTGGCTGATTGCTTTTTTACCAACTTATTAAATGCAATTGGATAGGTGCAGGGAAGTGCTTTTGTTTGTCTTCTAGAAGACCTTGGTTGCTAGTATGTGGCGTGCCCAGTGCTTGGATGGCTTACCTGGCAATTAATTTACTCCAAAGCAAAATCATTAGCTGAAAATGGAAAGCTAATGTGAAGAGAAGGACTGGCAAAGCTGTTCTGACTGGTCTTTGTGGACCACTGAGTCAGTGGGCTTGCTGGTGATTTATTGTTCGTGGCTTTGCTTGTATGGGCTCACATTTCTGGTTTTTCTCATTGTACACAGGCCGTGGCAGCATGTAACAGCCAGAAAAATCCCAGGCAAAAGCCCCCCGAGCTGCCCAGGTTTGCATGAGCAAACCCACCTTGTGCAGGAAGAGCAGCTGAGGCTGGAAGGTGGCAGGTCACACTGTGAGTCGGGGGGAGCTCAGGGGTCTCTCTTCACACGAGTGTGCTCTGTGACTACCACAACAGCTCCATATTCTCAGTTGTCAGTTTCATACCCTACAGGTGTCTTCAGCTAAGAGAGATCTGTCAGGCAGCAGGTTCAAAGAGGCAGGTTTTGTGAAGAGGAGCTAGTGTGACTGAGCTCATTTAAACTGTTTGCAGATTGTCTGAGGAGATCAAGACTGTTATGGATGTGTTTGTTCAAACTTGCTCAATTAATAGTTTTTATTTGATCTGGTGGATAAACTGTTTGCAGAGCAGTTCAGTGTGAGTGTTCCATTGATTATTTGATATTCTGTGTTTATCATTAGGTTTACATTCCGTGTGTTATATACGAGATGCAAGATTTTTTAAGAAATGCCTCATCTGTAATGGGTAACAGATCTCCCATCAGGGTAATGAGCACCAGAGCTCAATAAAAGGAATAGTTAATTTACTTGTGATCATGTAAGAGTGCTACAGCTTCATAATTCAGCTGAGTTATCTATGCAAACAAACGGGTGGACACTCAGAGTTTTGTCCTCATAACTTTTGTCTAATTGCCTGTATCAGCCAAACAGAAAATGTGCAGAAGCCAGGAGGTGATGAGGGGGTTGTCTCAACAGCTCTGCATTCTCCAGCTCAGCTTGAGAAATGGCCAAGTGATGCTGAAAGGCACTGGGGTTTTTCTGGTTTTGCTTCTACTGAGAAAGGCCAGGATGTTAATCTTCCATTATACAGCTGGAATAGTCCCTATCCCCACTAAGAAAAAGTTTGCTTCAAGAGCCTGAGAGACAGCACAACTTTGGGCACTGAGAGGCCCTAACAGAGGAGTAGCACAAGGAACAGCTGCTCTTTTCTGGCAGAGCAGTACAATTGCTGTAAAACTAATTACCAGCAGGCATTTAACCATTCTGGAGACTGTTACCTCCTCAGCAAATCATTGGATGCCAGTATTTTACCTCGCATCTCCATCTGCTTGAACCACATAGACTTTCTCAAGGGTCTGGCCATGCACTGAGAAGGAAAAAGGGGAAAAAGCAGCAGTGAAATGCACTGTATCACACACTGCATTTACATAGGTACATAGGCATGAGCACACACACACTGCCATGCCTGGCAGGGAGCATCTCTATAAAGTCTGGAAGTCTGGGGTGAGCTGATGTGTCAAGAAGGGAGTGTGGCTGAGGAAGAATTTTGCTGTAGGTACTGCTTACCCCACAGCACCCACTTCAGAGTCAGCACGAGGTGCCAGCCTGAGTGTGGGCAACACAAGGTTTATCTATTTAGCTTGTCCCTGCAGAGCCCGGGACAGCAGGATGAGTGCAGTATTGGCAAGGATTTATTACAGGTGCTGGTTAAGTTCTTGCTGTGATTAAGTGTGTAGTGAAGATTAGGGTTCAGGCTTTGGACAAGACACAAGCATTGCATTCATCAAACCTGTCCTTGTGTTCTGTGTGGCCTCAAAGCCTGAGGTGGGCTTTAGTGAGTGCAAGGGCTGAAGGCTAACGTGCAGGATTTGTCAGGAGAAACCTAACCAGGGGAGGGGGAGTGAAGAAGGTGGGAAAACGTGTTTATACATTGCATTTGTGTTTCATTCAGTGACACCCAGGAGTCAAGATTGAATCGAGTTACCAGCAGGGACAAGAGACTGACTTCATTTTAGCTCTTGCCAGTGGAGTTACAGCTGCTTTTGGGCCTGTTGTTGGAGTTAAGGCCACAGGCAGAGGTGGAGCTGCTTTTAAAGCTGCATTCTGGAAGGTGAAGAAAGTAGAGATATAATACTGGTAAGGAATGGCTTTCCTGCAAATCCCAGTATCACAGGTACCATAAAGCCTGGCATAACAGTTCAGTTTCAACTAAAACACTATGATTAAGATTAGTGCTTGGAAATGAGTCATGTATTAATTGATTTTAATTGAATTTAATTCTTATGGACTGGAAATAAAAAGTTTTAGTAGTGAGGAACGACTGATGCTTGGTTTTCCTCTAGGCACAGATGCACATACCACTTTTCAGGAGGTTTCTAGGTCTTTTGTCAAACAAAATGAATGACTAATACATTTTTTCTCTGCTTTGGTCACATAGATATATCTGACAAGTTGAGTTAAGGTTGGAATTAGGGTTCAGGTTTGGGGTTAAAGCGAGCATGTATGACTGAGGCTTTCTGTTTGGATGGGAAATAAAATGGAATGAAATGATTGCCACTGGTCACCTAGAAGTGGCTAAGAACGGGCTGTGGAAAACCACACCTCTATCAATGGAATTTATTGCTGCACTTCTGGAGGCTCAGAAGTGTGGGATAACTGCAAGTCTGATCAGGACTGAGTGCCTGCTGCTCAGTGTTTGGCTAAGGAATGGTCCCTGGGCTTCAGTGAGAGGTGGGTATGAGAGAAGTCTGGGGAATCAAACATTTCTGAATCAAATTAATTTCTCTATTCTCTAGGGCAGGGAAATGCAGGATGGATTTGCACTCATCTGAAAAGCATGATGTTTGAGGGGCTGATATCAGCTTCCCTCTAGGTATTGGCTCCCTGATATGGGGAAGGTCAGCACTGGGGTGGGCGTTGAGGGATTATGATTAGAGTTAAGAATTTGTGAGCAGAGGCATTTCTGAGCTGGGCTGAATGCTGTTTCCTAGGCAGAGTGGAAGTGGAGGATAAGTGAGGTTGTCAGCAGTGATGAATGACAACTGTTTGGTTTTCTTCTGGATTCTGCTCTCCTGGGTATCATTAAGGCTAGTGATAGGATTAGGGACAGAGAAAAGACATGTTTATGAATCAGGTTTATTGCTGCAGTACTGATGGTTTTCTAGGATAAATGTGAGTATAACTACAGAAGAATAGATAATGTTTGGTTTTCATTGGGGACAAATCATCTGGATTCAGAAGGGGGAAATGGTGAAGTTAGATTTGGAAAAGAAGAATTTCTGAGTCAGGTTTATTGCAGCTTTCTCCCAGTCCATGAAATCTGAGATGAGGGCTTGAGGTCAATGGGGAGGAGTTGCTTATGTTTACATTTCCTAGTATACCAATGTCTGTGGTTGGAGTTGAATCTCAGGCTAATTTGTGCAAAATAAGCATTTATGGCTTCCCTTTGGGTACGTTTGTACAGCTTTGTGTAGTTGACAACATCAGTGAAAATGAATGACAGAGCCCTGGTTTCTAGTTGTCCTCTTGAGCAAGGTTCAGCTCATTGAATAATTAGGATTAAGATTTAAGAAGAAAATGATATATTTTTTTTTTAATTTGAGGATTGTTGTGATGTGCTTCTGGATCCAGATGTTAAAGTTTAACAGCAGTGTCTAGGTAGTGTTTGAAGTTTTGGTGTGATGCAGAATTCCAGTTAGAGCAGAGAACAGGGTTGGCATGAGGACAGGAATTGGGGAAGGAAATGCAGCTGAGTGAAGTTTCCTGCTGAATCTTCAAACTGCTGCATCCTGTGTAGTCTGTAAATAGCCAGGGGAGGAGGGGGCTGTGGGCAGTTCTTCTTCACACTCTCATCACTTTTCCTGGCTTTGCTTTGGGCTAATTATCACCAGCAGCTGCTGGCCCAGGAAGGGCTGGAGCTGGGAGGGGCTGCAGTGGGATGTTTGGCACCACAAGGAGTCCTGCCTTTATATAAGGACAGGGCTGGGGTAGAGGTGCCTCTTTTCAACTTCAGTGTGGCTGGAGCAGGGACTGTTGGTATCTTGGGCACAGGTAGAGCCTATCTTACTTTGTCTGTCAATTAGCACTGTTGTTTTATTCTCTTTTTGTGTTATTAAACTCTCTTATCTCAACTCCCAGGGTCTGAGTATTATTTCTTCCTTCCAGTTCCCCTTCCAATCCCACAGGAGAGGCAGGGAGGAAGCAGTGGGTGAGCAGCTGCATGGTGTTTAGCTGCAAGCAGAAGTTAAACCACGACACACTTAAAAATGCTGAAAGGTAGCATGAATCTGATGTTGAAAGAAGATTAGAAAGAGCTTCATTTATGGCTAAATCTTCTAGGTGTTAGACATTCAAAGGACTGAGGCGGGCAGGGCTGATGGTCCATATTTTATTTTGATGAAAGATTTTTGTTCCATTATTTCACTGGGCATGTGAAAGAAAGGCTCTGAAATCCCAACGTGCTTCATGCCCAGAAATGTGGGGTGGCCCCTTATATCAGTAGTGATGATGCTGTAAGTCTGACTTTGGTCTGAATACTGGACTAAATATACTTGCAAATACATTTAGGGTTCCATAGTTGCTTAGGTTTTAAGGAAATAAAAAGAAGTGATCTGCAACAGTTACTGGATTTTCCAGATCCACAAGTGTTGGGGAACAGGCTTGATAACAACATCAAACATCATGCTCGGGTTTGATGAAGAAAACTGCCCTGTTTGTTGCACTGTTTGTATTTTTTCACAAGTAGCTGCAATGCTCTGCCATCCATACTTGCCAAGTAAACCAGCTTGGGTTGGTATCTGCAGATGAAAAGCTCTGAAAAAGAACTGGCTATTATCACTGCTTGTTTTTCTTGATCTTTGTTTTCCTTTATTTGCTGGAAACAATCTCTCTTCTACCTGAAAATATGCAAATTTGGGGGATGAATGGGACTGATTTCAGTTCATGCCCAATTGTTGAAACTTCTCAGAAATAGCTTCAGAGATTTCAGTATTTTCTTCCCGTTCTGTGCATTAGAAGATAAATAGCTAAGTGTAGTGTACTCAGTTTTGACACATGCTGATTGCTGTCTCAGGAAAACAAGGATTTTTGGGAGTTTTAAAGAATCCAAGTATTTTTTTTTCCTCCTGTTGTTTCACTCAGCACAACACAAATTGTGGAGGACACTTGTGCAACTGCTCTGCAGTTGGTATTCACTTAAAAATTCCACTGGTGAAGAATGAGGCAACGGAGAAATATTCATACGTGTGCTAAATCCTCACTGTTAACAGCAATTAGCAAATTGACAACGTGAGTTTGTAAGATGATGCAATTTGTCAGTAGTTCTCAATGCAGAAGCACAATTCTTACACTCATTTGTGCTCCATCTTTACAGTATTCAAAGCATTGCAGTTATTAGGAAATGTAGGTTGTTTTTTTTTCTCAGAGTAAGCTACAGTTAATCTTACTGGAGTGCCTATTAAGTGGATATTGCCTCAGCTGTTGGCTGTTAGAAACCTGGCACTGATCCTAACAAAGCACCACGGGCATGCACCAGTGCCCAGGTAATGCAGACCCTGTAGTGCCTTCCTTCTTATATGAATTTAAATTTCTTTCCTAGACAGGTGCTCAGTCCTCGAGCTTGGGGCTCTTTTGCCTTACAACTTGAATGACTTAAAGTTTTAATGCCTATGGGCAGAGTTCTTTTCAGTGAGTTATGTCTAAAATCAAGTTTTAGTTTAAAAATAAAATTACATTAAAAAAATGATAGCCTTAGCTTGCTGTCAGGTGTGAAAAGGGTAGAATATTTTCTTCACTTTCCTATATTCACAATTATTTCTTTCAGAACAAAATCAGACACATATGCAGACCCCTTAGGAAAAACCAAAGGAAGGGCTATCTTGAGCATTAATAAAAGCCAGTTGAAATGCCAGCTGCAAAACATGTTTTACACTTCATAATTGATCATTGTGCAAGGCAGAACCTAGTTTATTTCACAGAAATTAAGGAAAATGTCTTATTAATTTTGACAAGGTCAAGGCTTCCTTCGGCTACCTTAGGAAAGAGGCAACAGGATGGGGATTTTTTTGAATTAAAAAAAAAATAATTATATATATTTACTTATAGGTATTGCCAACAGCAGAGTTATTTCAGGACAGCTGAATGTCAGCTGCATGACCACACTGGTGCTCACCATCCATATCCCAGTGACCAAGCATTTCTTCACAAACCTTGTCTGAGAAACTTAAGCACTGGCCAGCTTTATCAGAATCAAGGGACTGTGGCTTTAATCCAGCAAAACACTTAAATACATGAGGAACTTTGAGCATATTCTAATAGTTGCACTGAAATCAATCAGCCCATGGGTGCACTCAAGTGCTCTGCTGGATCTGTGCCTGCAGGAATGGTGACAGAGCTGCTCTGCCTCTTGTATTTTAAATATCAGCTCTCCGTGGACTGTCCCTGAAGCACGATGATGAAATGGTGGTGGGAAGTGGACGTGTTGCTTCTGCTCTACCTTGTCTGGGGATAAATTGGCTTAATTTTTTCCATGCTGCCTGTCTAGTGATGTTCTTGGCACTAAATTAACTGGGGAAAACGAAGTTGCGGAGCAGTGTACCCCATGGAAAGTTTTATTTTTTAGTTATTGTGTGAGTGAGCCATAACTGTTGGGGTCACAGGGAAGGGAGGTTGATTTGCTCTGTAATTTGCAGACGTCAGAATTTTCAAGATGGAAATGGGAGCTGACAGAGGCAGGTTGCACTTTTCAGGTTTGTTGAAGGCTTTTGATGGCAACTTGCCTGGACTGCAATGAAAACAGACTCGGAAAGCTACGGGAGAGAGGACAGCGGAGGGGATCAGATCTTTGAGACAATATGTCAAATTATCATAACACAGAGTGAAATAAAGGAGAAAAAAATAGCTCCTAGCACATCAGATGCCACATAACTGCAGTAGCCAGGAGACGAGCTAAAGCTAATATGGAGGATTGTGTTAAAATCTCAAGCTATCACGTTATGTTTGTAGGGGAGGTGAAGGGATTTGAAATTTGTTATTGTCTACCACAGATAAAGGGCTGTTACAGACAAATGGGACATCTCAGTGCTATGAAAAGGTAGAAAAAAAAAAAGGTGTGTGTGTAAAAAGGATGTGGAGTTTCTCATCTTTTTGCCGAGGCAAGTCAAGAAAAAGATCATTTTCAGTGGAGTTACTCTGGAATAAGAGGGGAGAATCCAGCTCTGAGAGGTCTGTAATGGAATCAAATTGATCCAATTGGCAGAGAAGAAGTACATTCGAGCAGAAAAAATAATGTGCAGAACTTGTGCTTTTGAAGCACAACAAAGAACCACAATGGCCAAGCAGGACAATGAACAGGAGAAGAAAAATCACCACAAGTGGTAGCAGCTGAAGGATGGCTTTAAATTTGACACCTGCAGAATGGTAATAGTAATTATGTTTTGTTCTTAGTGTTGGAAAGGGGAAAAACCATTGAAACAGGGTGACATAAAATCTAAGAATCAGGAGTGGGGCAGACCATGTAATTTAGAGCTATTTCAAAAGGATGCTAAATGGAAAGATGGAAAATAATAGCAAGAGCTAAATTTTCCTTCTGCAAATGACAGCAGTTTCAGTCAGAGTCCTTTAAGTGCTTCTGGCAGTAAAAAACATAAAAGAAATGCTCTTAAAAAAAAAAAAAAGAGGTTTCAACCAACAATTGCATGTGTTGATAATGTAGGGATTTCTTGCCAATTTGTTCTGCATGGCTTCTCTCTACAAATCACAATGCTGCTGGTGTTTCTACCTGTGTCTCAAAAAAGTAATCCCAACAAACGCAGATCTGCTATATTTAGCACCCTGAGAGCCTTCAAACAAGTTGTAGTCAACATGAAATTAATATATTCAGGAAAAAAAAAAGTTTATCCTAAGAAGTTAATTCACTGAATCTTTGCCAGATAAAATGTTCTGAACTTGAACAAATTAAGGATAAATTAAACAAAGAAAAGATAGAGATTGTAGAAAAGACAAAAGATTCAGTGCTAGATTAAAAAACCCAACTGTTTGGATGTTTTGGAATGAAATAAATTTTCAGCTTGGATAGCATGCATCTAAAGTTAATTTTTTTTATTTCCCCCCCCCCCCCCCTTACAAATTAATAGCATAAAAGTCCCAGGCTGTGATAAGTCTTATTCAGAGCTATTTTGTGTTTGCTAAATGGGATGTGACAGGGGATCTGAAACAAGGCTATACCACAGAAAATAATTAGTTGAGAAGTAACTTGATAATTTTACCACTGTGAAGAATGAATGGAAATCAACCTTCACTTTAATTATGTGCAAAGGAGAAGTATAATTACCTGCACAAGATACTAATCAGAGAAAATGATAATACATTCCTTTCTTATCTAGTAGATAACAAACTAGCTTGCTTAATCTGTTCACCTCTGGTGTATCAAAGATGGCAAATTAGTTACTGCCGAGCTCCCTGTATTCTAAGGTTACTGGAATAATTTTGTTCAGTCCTTGAGATAAATGCTTATGTCGAAATTTTGAAAAATAAAATTACCAACTGCTATTTGAATATTTCAAAGTTAAAGGAGAAAGTCAAAATCCCTTTTCTGCTGCTCCAGAATATCAACGAGCTGTGACAGTGTAGATGCTGCAGAGATAAGAGGTGGTCATGAAACGAAGAGGGTACCTCTGGCTAATTTGTGACAACCTTCATGTTCCTTAAACGCTGTTGCCAGAGGTGCTTCTTGAGAGTCCTTTTGCATTGGCAAGATAATCGCTGCTTTTCTACCTTCTGTAGGAGCAAAAGCAGAACATGGTCCTTGAAAGTAGCACTCTCTACTTCAAAAGCAGTGTTTATGGTGGCAGACATCAAAAAGCCCCCTTCCCAGCTCTTGGATGCCCATACTTCAATTCAGCAGAGAATAAAGAGCTTTTTTGTCTTCCCTGTCACAGGCACTGGAGGCCTAACAGGCCGGTTTGATTCTGTTGCAGAGAGGAAAACAGGCAGCATTTAAGGGGATTTTTTTTCCAAGTTCCCTTGGATATATACTATGTAAATTAGCAAAGGTGAAGCCTGATAATTCCCTGTGTGACATCAGTGTGGCCACGGTGAGCAGTGTGTTTTCTCCAGTGGAGACCTGGGAGAGGGCTCTGCACTGAGCATTCTCCTCTCTGCCCTACGCTGGGCTGATGAAGCTCTGTAGCAGCTGAAGGCACCCTCATGCCTGTCTCCATTAAAACAGTAAAGAACAAATCAATAAAGTGAATTAGAAGATCATATAGTTTCATTATGGCAGTCGTCAGAGAACATCACAAGGTCAGGAAATATTACTAACTACTGCTGGGGCCTTTCCTGTGTAATGAATCTTCTGAAAGCAGAGAGATAGAAATCTGCTAAATGGAACAGAGCTTTGACTGAGGAAAAGACTGACATGGTCACCATTTCAAGAAATCTGCTTGTAACTTTCTGAAAGTGTTGTGTTCAGCTTCTTTGAAAATCTACTTAGTCTTTGTTGAGGAGTTTCCACAGTCTGTATTTGCATTTAATCATGGAGAGGTCTTGTCTGTATGGCTGTGACACCTTGTGGGTCACCAGAAATTCAGTGGTAGCATCAAAGTATCACCAGCTTCAGAGTCCTGAGAGGAAATAATAAAACTAAATACTTCATTGTTCCTTTTTGCTCCTTTTAGTCATCTTGGTTTATTTGCAGCAGTAAAAGTGTATCCGTTGTCAGTGCTGGCTCTCATGATGACATCATGGCAGTCTGAACAAGAGAAAAGCATTAGATGCATCCCTTGCATCATCTCAGTCTTGGCAGAGGTGCACTAGAGGTGTCTTTGGGCCAGTGTGCACTCACCCAACAGGACATTCTGTATTGTCAGTGCTATTTAAAAACAAGGGGAAGTTTCTTCTGCCAGGTCAGTACGTTCTGAAATTCCAAGTGTGCTGGAGGAGTTGGTTGTGAATGGGGTGTAAATGCAGCTGAGGCTGGCACGATGAGGTTAGCCTAGGAAGAGAACTGGTATGAAAACAATCGTTCTGCAATGTGCTCTAGGCTCCCAGGGGAGCAGCTTACAATGATACATCTGCATGTTTTTGGTAAAAACTAAATATAGCTTGACATTAATGCCATCTCAACAGTGCAGCACTGCTCTGGCCACGGTCCTGTGTGGAAGGAATGCAAAATAAGGGTGAGCTGCTGGAGCCCAGGAAAGACAGGTACTCATCCTCTAGACCTCTCCTTCCCCTTCTCTGTTTGAAAACTGTAATCATTGTCTTTCCGAGAATATCTATTGCTTTCTGAGCTGAGAAAAAGCTTTTTTTTCTCTCTGACATACGTGACAAGCTACAGACACACAGCAGTGAGGACCAACTGAAAACATCCCCTGAGATGGCATCACTTTTCCCTCTCCTTCCCTTCACCTCACGTGTGGTTTATGTACCTGTAACTCATTTTAGCAATCTCCAGTGTAGATTTTTGAGGCAGACTATTAAGTGTACAGTGATTAGCACAATAGGCCCCTCTTGCCTGCTTAGTATTTTTAGCCTCTGCCATAAAATAAATTCCCAAAGAACTGACTCCAAGCCAGTGAGAGCTCTGCCTTTTCCACTGCAGTAGCAGACGCCTGATGCTTCTTCAGGAAACACTATTTGCTATTTTGATGGTTATTATTTATATTTTAGCTCTTCATCCAATTGAGAAAGAACAGAAGTTGATTTTTTTTTTTCTTCAATCATTCTTGTCCAGAATTGGCAGGGAAGTGTCTGTTTACTTCTCTCAATCATTACTAGGAGCATGCTAATTTTCTGTTTTCTTTCAATTTTTCAAAGAAACTTCTGTCTGCAGGACTGATCCTCTAGTTCACAGATACAGGATTTTCACTTCTAAAGAGCTTGAGCTTTTATACTGTGGTGCCATTGCCTCTCTATACTTCCAAATTGAAGTTAGGTGTTTTTCCTCAAAAAAAATGTTCTTGCTTTTTGGAAATAAACCCCAATATTGCGCTTTGCACATTAATCCTAGAACCAAAGAGTCAAAGAAAATAATCAATCTGATTTATTTTTATTGCCTGTGTAATTAGTTATATGTCATAAAAGATCAGATTGCATCTGAGTTAATTCCTTGAGCTGCATCTTAAATTTTCTCATGAACATTAAATTAATCCTATATATTCTTATATTTCCCCATCTGCAACTTTCAATAACATTTCATTGCACATGAACTTCTGCAGCTTCTCAGATTTACCTCACTGGCAATTAAGGACTTTATCAAATCCATGTTCTGAGGAACATATTTGTAGATTATCTGGTTTCTCTTTTGATAGTTTTGTTCTTAACATTTGTAGTGCCAGAGATTATAAACTGGTGTTGGAAAGATGAATGGTAGATTACTTTTTTTCTTGATTTAAATACTTGGCACCTTTTCTTCTGATAACTCTGTCCATAGAAGACCATTGGTCTGTTTCACCTCAGGGATTTTGGAAATCTAGTGATTTCTATTTTATTTCTGAGCTACTGATAACTTCCTGGGTTCTGAACCGTGTTCTATCTCGCACAGCCTGCAGGGTTAAAAAAAACCCAACAAACAAATAGGGGAAGGAAGCAGGAAAGAAGAGGAGTAGCACCCAGAGCAGAATGAACGTGGGTTGGCTGCCTTTCTGAGCTTCGTCTGTCATTGGAAAGAAAAACTTGGGTCTACTTTATGAGGAATAAATGGAGATGATAAGGACTGAGATTAAATAGGAAGTAGAAAGAACTGTGGAGACTTGGAGAAAATAGAAGCAGATAATGTCAGAAGTATGAAACTTAAATTTTAGCAAGGAGAACTTAGAGATATTAAGAAAACTTTTTTTCTGGTCACAGCAGTTGTGAAGGTTGTGGATTTTCAGCCAGTGCAGATTTTTAAAAGCCACTTTGATGAACATCTCTGGGGAATGTCTTGGGTGTGGTTATTGCTGCTTTAGGCAAACACCAGCTGTGCTATTTCTCTGCATCAGCTTTACGCTTGGTAAGGTGGGAAGAAAATGAGATGGAAGACCAGGGATGAAGAAGGAATGGAATGCAGAAGGTAGAGTGAGGGGAACAATTTGCTGAGTGGTTGTGATGACACAAGGACTGATAGAACCCAGGTCCAGCAACAAGTGAGACTATAGTGGAAGAACCAAGGGTAAGTTTAGAGTTCCTAAAGTTGTAGAGATCAGTTTAGAGAACTCTGTGATATCTTTGGAGGTGATGGTGCTTCTCTAAGCTGTTTTTCCTCAAGTTTTTGCTTATGGTGATTAACAACCAACTTGGTGCAGCTTCCTGCTTGTCTTTTATATGGTAAGATCTGTCTCATCTTCTGTGTTCTTATCAGCACTGATGTGAGCTCACAGAGCTGCTTTCAACTTCCCATTCATAGGGACAAGTTTTAGAACATCTTTTCATTATCCAGTTGCGTGGAATACATCACAACTTTTACTCGTCTTTCCTTTGTTGTGCTTCTGTGCCAAGCAAAGACTTTCTCCTCAGTTCTATTTCTTG
>VYZU01090512.1:0-31937 GCA_013401355.1 Ceyx cyanopectus | reverse complement strand
CTCTGCCTTTTCCACTGCAGTAGCAGACGCCTGATGCTTCTTCAGGAAACACTATTTGCTATTTTGATGGTTATTATTTATATTTTAGCTCTTCATCCAATTGAGAAAGAACAGAAGTTGATTTTTTTTTTTCTTCAATCATTCTTGTCCAGAATTGGCAGGGAAGTGTCTGTTTACTTCTCTCAATCATTACTAGGAGCATGCTAATTTTCTGTTTTCTTTCAATTTTTCAAAGAAACTTCTGTCTGCAGGACTGATCCTCTAGTTCACAGATACAGGATTTTCACTTCTAAAGAGCTTGAGCTTTTATACTGTGGTGCCATTGCCTCTCTATACTTCCAAATTGAAGTTAGGTGTTTTTCCTCAAAAAAAATGTTCTTGCTTTTTGGAAATAAACCCCAATATTGCGCTTTGCACATTAATCCTAGAACCAAAGAGTCAAAGAAAATAATCAATCTGATTTATTTTTATTGCCTGTGTAATTAGTTATATGTCATAAAAGATCAGATTGCATCTGAGTTAATTCCTTGAGCTGCATCTTAAATTTTCTCATGAACATTAAATTAATCCTATATATTCTTATATTTCCCCATCTGCAACTTTCAATAACATTTCATTGCACATGAACTTCTGCAGCTTCTCAGATTTACCTCACTGGCAATTAAGGACTTTATCAAATCCATGTTCTGAGGAACATATTTGTAGATTATCTGGTTTCTCTTTTGATAGTTTTGTTCTTAACATTTGTAGTGCCAGAGATTATAAACTGGTGTTGGAAAGATGAATGGTAGATTACTTTTTTTCTTGATTTAAATACTTGGCACCTTTTCTTCTGATAACTCTGTCCATAGAAGACCATTGGTCTGTTTCACCTCAGGGATTTTGGAAATCTAGTGATTTCTATTTTATTTCTGAGCTACTGATAACTTCCTGGGTTCTGAACCGTGTTCTATCTCGCACAGCCTGCAGGGTTAAAAAAAACCCAACAAACAAATAGGGGAAGGAAGCAGGAAAGAAGAGGAGTAGCACCCAGAGCAGAATGAACGTGGGTTGGCTGCCTTTCTGAGCTTCGTCTGTCATTGGAAAGAAAAACTTGGGTCTACTTTATGAGGAATAAATGGAGATGATAAGGACTGAGATTAAATAGGAAGTAGAAAGAACTGTGGAGACTTGGAGAAAATAGAAGCAGATAATGTCAGAAGTATGAAACTTAAATTTTAGCAAGGAGAACTTAGAGATATTAAGAAAACTTTTTTTCTGGTCACAGCAGTTGTGAAGGTTGTGGATTTTCAGCCAGTGCAGATTTTTAAAAGCCACTTTGATGAACATCTCTGGGGAATGTCTTGGGTGTGGTTATTGCTGCTTTAGGCAAACACCAGCTGTGCTATTTCTCTGCATCAGCTTTACGCTTGGTAAGGTGGGAAGAAAATGAGATGGAAGACCAGGGATGAAGAAGGAATGGAATGCAGAAGGTAGAGTGAGGGGAACAATTTGCTGAGTGGTTGTGATGACACAAGGACTGATAGAACCCAGGTCCAGCAACAAGTGAGACTATAGTGGAAGAACCAAGGGTAAGTTTAGAGTTCCTAAAGTTGTAGAGATCAGTTTAGAGAACTCTGTGATATCTTTGGAGGTGATGGTGCTTCTCTAAGCTGTTTTTCCTCAAGTTTTTGCTTATGGTGATTAACAACCAACTTGGTGCAGCTTCCTGCTTGTCTTTTATATGGTAAGATCTGTCTCATCTTCTGTGTTCTTATCAGCACTGATGTGAGCTCACAGAGCTGCTTTCAACTTCCCATTCATAGGGACAAGTTTTAGAACATCTTTTCATTATCCAGTTGCGTGGAATACATCACAACTTTTACTCGTCTTTCCTTTGTTGTGCTTCTGTGCCAAGCAAAGACTTTCTCCTCAGTTCTATTTCTTGTCATCATCCCCTATAAAAGCAGAGTTAACATATTGCTGTGTTTGCAAAGAGGCTTTCATTTGGATGGTGCAAAAGATATGGATATCTACATGTCCCTATATCTATTGAATAGCTGCTTATTACATTAAGAGGTAACCAGGCAATTAACCAATTTACATGCACAACTGGTGGTGTTGACAGAACTAAGGAGCTTATGTTCAGGTTTTTGAGTGTATACAGATACACTGGAACTTTTACTTCTGATGTTATTTTCTGTTATTGGCTATGTGGAGAAAAAAAACCAAGACAAGATTCAAGCTGTTTTCCAGATTAGATTAACAAACCCTTGGGCTCTTGCAGTAAACCTTTAAGACGGGGTAGAAAGCTCTAGAAAGTGTATAAAAAATGGTTCTCTCTGCAGTTTGTCATTTCAGTGAAGCGCAGACAATAGTGGGACTTCTTATCACCACACTTATCTCCTGCGAATACAAATGTATTAAGATGAGTTACAGTGTAATTACGATTGCTCCAGACAGATTTATTATGAAGTTACCAGATTGTTACCCCTAAAAAAGCCTGTCTTATTTCATGATAATTATGCAAACTGGTGTCATTTTTGTGCACAAGTTCTTAACTGATAATAAAGCAGGCGCTCTGCCAGTTTAAATAAGCAGCAGAAATTAGTTACTCTCAAAGCAAGAGGAGATGGGAAGTCCATGATTTATGCTCACAAAGTGTTCACCTGGAGAACATGCAGGTTAAGAATTTAGAAGATGAGTTTCAGAGAAAAGCAGCACAGATGGACAAGGGTGCACAACACACAAAAGCTACTAAAGCAGTTCCAACTGGGAGAGATGACACCTTAGTATGATGTCCTTATGTTTTGACTCCTTAGTACTTAAAAATTCATTTATTTCAGTGTTTGATCTGAGGGAGAGTGAGGGTCATAGCTCATTGTGGTTATTCATGCAGTATTTCGTATGAACTAACCTAGAACTAATTTAGTCCTACTTTTTCTCTTCCTGATAGAACAAAATCTAAATTAAAGCTTTCATGAGAGGAAGGGCAGCATTTCTAAATCTAAATGCAGTGTCTGGCTCCATGGAAATTCATCACCAGTTTGTCAAGAGAAATAACCAGCCCAAAATTTTACCAGAAATTCAGAGTGAATCTGTGGATTCTAGAAGAGATCTGCCACTTTCTTTCCTGTCACACTGTGTTTTCACGTTCCTCTGCTGCCAGCTTCAGCTCATATAAAGTGGTGAAGTGCCATTAGAAAGTCTGTCTTGACAGTTTGACTAACCTGACCAGATGTGGGTAATATTGGGAAACTTGTGCTAAATCTGGACTAAAAAGGTTTTCCAGCAACATTTGAAAGGCAAAAGAACTGGAAAATAGTTGAGCTGAGAGTCTGGGAAGGACACCTTTGTTTTTGGTGTTTTATCCACATGCTTCCTTCCAAACTTTGGGACGTTGCCAGTTGCTGTTGAAATCTGTATTCATGTCCTTTTATAAAAGTTAACATCTGGTGCTGATACTGACTTTTCCAATGACTTTGAGGATAACAATAGCTTTTAAAATCTCATCACTTTTCAAAATAATATAAATAATTAACCTAAGAATTAATTGAAAACACACAAGGACACAACATGCCAAAAAGTTGTGTGACCACTGACAGAATAGATATGGAAGAAAGAAAACATTCAAAACAAAACAAAACCCAAACAACCAAAAACCAGCAAATGAACCACTTGCCATCTGTCAGGTCAAGTCAAGATGAAGACACTGGAATTAGCACAAGGGTAGCAGCTCTCTATTCCATCTTCAAGTCACCCTGGTCTCAGTGTCTGCCATGTGTGTTCACCTGCACTATTAGTGACAGTGGGACAAGTGACATCATGACTTGCCCACAGAAATGCAGTGCCACTTAAGGTGAATGCAGTCAGGAATGTCCAGTATCAACAGTGCCACTATTTTATTTTTTAATACCTCCAAATTCAGGCTTCAGGTGTCAAACACGGTAGTTTGTGTCCTGAGAGAAGGATTTGATAGATGTTGCCCACTTGTTTAAGTAGAAATCCATGATAGTTTTACATGTCATTTTTTTTGTTGTACTGTGGAGTGGAATTTAAGTGTTTTTCTGTATCTTGGAAACAATGGATTCAGGTCGTTTTTACTGACTAAATAGTAGTTTTGACATTACTCCATGTGAATAGAGCTCCCTGAAAGCCTCTCGTGGTCGTGTAACTCCAGCAGCCAGCGTGTTGCTCCCTGCAGGATGACGTGGGTGTTACTTAGGCCACCACTCAATCTACCCTGTTGTCATAGAGAGCACAAGCACTTCTTATCTTTTCAGATTCAAAAGCACATCTTTCTTAAAAAAAAAAAAAAAAAAGCCATTCTCCATTATTTAGAAATTCCATAAATAATTGACTCTTGGCTAGGGAAGTGGATGAGGGTTTCGTTGCAATAGGTTGGGGTGGGTTTTCTTTGTAGAAGAGTAATGTATTTTTCCAAAGTGGGTTTGCTGATGTATGTATCACATACAACCAGTTTACTTTGAAGGAGTAATAAAGCCAAGCATGACTTGCTCCACACTGTTGTCACCTGAGGTATTTTACACAATTCTTTCTCCCTGATAACTAATCCCAAATCCTCTTTGCTGCTTTTTAGACAAGTCATGCTGAGTTTTTTACTTCCGTGACAAAAAGAATCTATTGAAAACTAAGTTGTTTATGAGGGAAAATATTTTCTGGGTTGTATTTTCTGATACATTTTCACTTGATACTCTCGAGTCCTTGAATTTCTTTCTGAATTAAGTTGCAGTTTTATTTACAAGTACATTTGACATATATTTGGAAGTAAAAATTTGCCAGCTTATCAATTAAGACTGTTTATTTTGCTAACATTGGAATTCTATTATTTGTTGTTATATCTGCCTGTATAGTGAAATCTTTAACTCCTGGCAATGCCCAGCAGCACCAGCTATCCTCCAAGTATAATTTCAGATAGTTGTGCAGCACTGACTACATATCTGTGTTTCTCCAAAGTAACACAGCGTGTTTGAAAGGAGGCTGTGCCCGTTGTGTTCAGCAGAGTGTTTTGACAGAGAGAGTTCCCACCATGTATAAAACTTTAAATTGTATTTTAAATTAAACTAAGCCTTATGTTGGTGGCAAGGAGACCATGTTGCTGAAAAGAGACATCGTTTGTGACAAAAGCATTACAGACGTCGAATGTCAGACACTGTAAAACAGTTTCCCTCCTGCTCTGAGTGCTTTCTCAAGCAGTTGAACCTCAGAGGAAACTGCAGTGATTCCCATTTTTTCACAAGCAGTTGAACTGCTTTAAACTCTACTTAAAAAAAAAAAAAAAAAAAGAGAGAAACTGGGAGTTGTTTTGAGGTTCCCAGTTTAAGGTATTTTTCGAGACTGTGATAAGAAAGACAAAAATAGTTGCCAGAACCAGCAATAGGAATGAATAACAATAGTCAGAGTGATTTGAGTTACCATTTTGGCTATTTCTGTTACAGGGTCTTTAAAAATACTAATTTAATGATGGTGAAGGAAATTTACCTCTTCTCCCCCCCCATTTCATTGCTTTTAAGATCTAAATTCCCCTTTTCCATTGTGTGCACATGCATTTTTTTAGCTTGAGTGATCACCTGGCATTCAGAGATCAATGGGAAATGTTATACAACCGTGTCATTACATACATTTCAACAAGCAGATGCTAGTAAGAAGAATTCTTTGACCAGTTTTTGAAGCTGTTGTCAAATTGTGGCTTAAACATCAGAAGAAGATTCTGCACATTTACATAACCTCTACAGAGCTTGAAAAATTAATTTGTGGTGAGCATCACTCAGCACTCGTTTCCAAGGGGAAAAAAACCCAACAAAACAAAAAACCACCCCACAACAAACAACTAAACAACCCAACTCTTTGAATGTCCTTTTCAGTTGAGCTCATATTCATAAAATTGCAAAGATAATAAGGAAGCAGATTCAAATTAACAGCAACTGCTGGTTTGGATGAACATGTTAGAGAAGTCACAGTGATTAAAACCAGGCCCAAATGTTGCAGCCTGGGACTGGAGTGGAATATACTGGTGTCAAACCTTGAGGCTAGGAGCTGAAAAGTAGGAATGCTGCTGACAGGAGACTGCAGATCTCTGCATATGCTCTATTTGTGGCTTTATGATGCAGACATCAAGGTTTCATTCTCAGAATTGTTTTCTACCTGTTTTCTTATTCCTCCACCTCCTCTGTTTTGAGAACGTCTCAGTTCAGTGCAAAAAAACCCCAAGAAATATCTAATCTGTAAACTTCAGTGTTGAGTGTTAAATTCCAAGGGGTGATGGACCAGAGAGCCTGTTCTGATCTACATGAGGACTCTGTTCCCTGTGTCTTTTAAAAGCCTGGAAAGAAGTGCAATTCATGTTTGTTTTTTTCCATGCTGAAAAAGATTTCCTAAGCTCTGAAGTGGTGAAACCCTCATGATGTCTCCTGAGCCTGCCGGTGTTTCTTCCATTTTGAATCTGAATGTCAGAAGAATTGGTCTTTAGATTTTGAAGTTTAAGGCCAGAAGGGGTTAGATAATCTAGTCTGACCTGCTCAGTCCCACAGCTATTTATTTAGTTGCTCTGTGTGTTCAATAAGATGTGCACAGTTTAAACTTGTGTTTCAGAAAGATACCGAGATGGGTTAAAAGGTCCCCAGGCCGGGTTTGTCCCTCAGATCCCAGCCCTGAGGGATGGATCTCTCTGTGTCTGGGCTCTTCATCTTCCTTCTTTTCTCTCTGAAAATGAGAAGTCATTCAATTTGTAAATTCCATGTTAGCTCCTTTGCCTCAAACACGGGAGGACATGAAAATTAGAATTTCTTTCCAATGCAGTAGAAGAAACATTTTGATGTGTTCCAAATGCTGAAATGTCAGGGATAAAAGGGCCTGCTTTGTTTTTAATCCAGGAGAGAGAGAGAGAGAAAACTTAATATTAGCAGAACTGCTTTCCTGCATTTTTAAGCACTTCAATAAATGCCTTCTTGATTGGATGTAAACTTTCCCCTGTAGTGTTTGCAACCCAAGAGAATATTGAAGTAAAGAAATCACTTTAAAAAGTTAGAGAACTGTAAGTGATTTTATGTATATTCCGCTCTTTAGGGTCCTAATTTTTTCTGACTCATATTAATTTTATTCCATATTTATAGCTTAAGTGAGAAGAGAATCAAATTCAAGAGGTCCATAACTGTGTATAAATAATTACTGTTTATGAATATTACTACATGAATTATAAAGAGGATGGCAAATGCAGAGATATGAAATGAAAAACTCCCCTGAAAGATTCCTAGGTATTTAGCTCACAGTGGTTTATCAGGACTCAAGTATGGGCAGTTTTTGTATTTTCCAGTTGTTTCTTTGTATGCTGTTAGCAATTGGGCCTTTTAAAGGAAATTCTCCCATCTAATTTCAGGCATTTAACTGAGGAGTTTGTGTGAGCAGGCAGTCACTGATGGGCTCCTGCTTAATCATGAGGATAAACAGCCACTGTTAGCTTAGGTTTGTGTCCAGCTCAGGCTGGTGTGGCTGCTGGAGCAGCAGCTCTTGGCATAAGCAGCTGGGGTGGATGTGATGGAGCCTTTCCAGTTCATTTTGCATCAGCAAGGCATCTAAAAGTAAATTGCTGGTTGGACCTTGGTTTGCTGGGTAACTTAAAGATTCCTCATACTTGCTGTTGAGAGCGTGGTGGTCTTTGGATACCAAACCAAGGGGGGAGGGAGAGCTGGCTGGGATTGTAGAGGTGTGGGAAGTAGCAAAGCTGCTGAGAGAAGCCTGAGGGAGCTTTGTGCCTTGTGCCCATTCTCTAAAGAACCGTATGAATGAGTAGCAGTTTCCAACCCAAATGTAAGCAGTTCATGTCATTCACCTGTAGTAGTTTCTTGGAGATTTTTTTGTCCTTTCCTGTGATGAAAGGACTCTTCAAGAGTTTCCAGTAGCCAGGGATATTTGATTTATTTATTTATTTTTACGAAAGAGTCAGTACCATATTTGCATACACATGAAATCCAGAATGCTGAATGTTATCTCACCTACTTTTGCCTCTCAAAGTGTCCTGTTCACATCTGGATTTAACTCAGTCTTGCTAAGTTTGCAGACTCCGATGGGATCAGGCACAAAACACAATGGACGGCTGCTCTGTGCCTCATGCTGTCTGAGCAGAGCACAGCACAGAGCCCAGCAGCCAGAAAGGGGAGATTCTCACCCAGCTCTGAGTGTTCAGCTGTTTCATTCTTGTGTATTGGGATTTTCATGGCAGGATGGTGGCCCTGTTTGTGTACCTAGGAGTGCAAGCCAGGGCATTAAAACCCTTGTGACTGGACCAGCTGCTTTCTCCTGTGTTCCCCGAGTGGTGTAACAGGCTGCTGACCACAGGAGGAAGAGAAACCATGAGGGGGCTGATTCTCTTCCCCCAACATTTAGCACCAAGTCCACATAAATCATGAAAGAAAGAGGCTATACCATGGAGTAGGCTGGCATAGAAAGGTTACTCTCAGAGCCTTGTACCTCTAAGATTCTCCACCCACACTTGTGATCACATGGTGCTGTAAAATAGCTGGAAAAAAATATTCCTCAGAGATGAACAAATTTAAAATGTATTCAATGAAGCAAAGACCAGTAAAGTTTGAAAACGGATGTATAAATATTTATGAAAGTACAACACAAATATTACAAAAGCTCATCTGATTAAGACAAGAGCTATGACAATTCTTGTGAATTTTTAATATTAAAAATAAACATTACATTAATGAGTCTTCATTATATCATTAAACATTTTACTTTGTTTTCTGTAGAGAATTTTATTTTTACTTGACATACTTTTTAAAGTGTCTAATGGGCTTTTATGACATTTGTAAATGAGGCAAAACATAAGGAATATAAGAGTTAATTCTTTATATTCATCACTAATTCAGGCTAATTTATCATAAGGGAAATAATAGGGAAGTAATCTTTTCCTTTTTAAAATTTACATATAAATAGGTTTAAATCACAAAATTGGGATACAGATTTTAAATACTCCAGAGTCCAAACTGACTTAATGTGGGGTTTCACTGTAATTTATTACAGCATAGCAAGGACCCGTTTTCTTAAAAAATATTCAACAGTTCAGAGATGCTAAAAATTGGAGATTGCTCTGATGTGGATGCAGTGGCTTCAATGGAACCAGCAGATATGCTCTGCTTCAACCCAGTTCTTCTGTGCCTTGGGAACTAAGCCTTTAAGTGTTTATAATGACTTATAAGCAAGGTTTTGTGCCCCAGCATTGATGTTGGACTGCAGTCCACACCTCCCTCTGTCAGTGGAGAGAATGAGCAGCTCTGGTGCATGGGGCAAACTGGGACCCCAGCATTGCTTGGTTCTCAGCCTCTGTGCTTAGTTGGCTGCCTGGCTTCAGGTGGGATGAGCTGGTTGGTTCAGTGAGCTGTGAGCTAAGGAAAGGGTTTACCACCTGGGAGTGCTGCCCTCCAGCACTCTCCTGTGCTCTTCCCATACTGGGCACAGTCTTGTGGTGACCCTATAGCTGGTTGCAGTTTGTGTGTTGTGGATGTGCTGGAGATCTGCTTGTTAGCTCTCCAGCAGCAATGTGTGCAGCAGCAGAGTGAACTGGGGAGGGACTGTGTGGTGTGTTTGCATAGCGTGTCTCTCACAAATGGAATTCAGCAAGCTTTTGGCTTCCCCAGCTGGCTGCAAGGGAATGAGAAACTCCTGATCCTGCCTCACACGGTTCACTCTCCAACAAGCTGTACTGAGTGGGTGCTGGGATAGGCAGGTGATCTTTCTCTCCTTAAAAAGTAAACTTTTGCCAAATGCTATCCACGTGGTCATCATTCAGGAATAAACCCATTACCCAGATAGTTCATGTCCTTCTAATGTCCTCCTGCTCTGCCCTGTCCCCCACAGCTGCTAGCTAAGAGATGTGAACCTCCACATCCAATCCTATCATCCCCCAGAAAACCAACCTGGCCTTTTTTGTTCGTGGAAAAAGTGTGGCTCGGGGTAGCTTGTTGTTAATCCTTCTGCATTAATAGTGTGGAGCTCATATTGTCTGTGGTGTGCAATGATATTCATGATATTCAATGATATGCATGATACTCATCCAAAGTGTTATGAAGAGGGGGCTGGGCAGCCCAGTACAGGTGATGTTATCTTCTTAAAAGCATAATGTGATCGAGACAGTTTCTTTAGTATTTTTTGTTTGGGGCATCACCCATCTCTTTGCCATTTCCTCAGGCCATGTCTCCTGTAAGGGAATTTACTCTGCAGTGCTTCTATTCCTGTGGTTCCATCATGGCAACCTCCAGTAATTTACGTTTTCTTCACAAACATTTGAATTTCTGTCAAACATTTTAGCACGTTTACTTTTTGCTTTGCCCTCCCTCTTTGTGCATTTTTTAAGCAAATTAACTCAGAAGAAAAAAAAGTAGTTTGCAGATCAAAAGGAAATGTTGAATTATATACTTTCTTATTCTCTCTCTCCCAAGACTGGTAAATGCCTCTTCTCAAATAGAAACTTGAATGCTGCCACATTTTTCACACTTCTCCACTGATCCAGTTCCAATGTGATTATCTTACACTGTTCATGCAGGAATGAATTTTACAAGAAAGGCAAGGACCAGAAATCTCCCTACTCTTCAGAAAAGGTGAATTTCTTCAGCAAGCTGGCTGACCAGTCCCACCTGTAGATCCTGTTGCTTATAGTTTCCTTTTACTCTTCCTACTTTTTGGAAATCTGAGACCTCTGCTGATTATTGATCCCTTTGTGATGTCTCAAGAAGTCTGCCTGGAGCTGAACACTATGTGCACTGGAAGAAGCTGAAGTTGTGACAAAAGAATTCCCCCCGGCCCTGGCTTTCAGATCAATTTCTGTAGCATTTCTGATAGAACAAAGAAAACACAAACTTTATTAGGCTATTGAGTTACTGACTTATTAAATATTCTAGATTTCTCCTTCATTTATGATCTTTTTATAAAATTCTTTCTGTGTAGCTTCATGGTGCGTGATAAAGGCTGAAAAGTAGGAGCCCTGCTGTGTTTTTATTTTCTTTCTCAAGCTTTTCCTAACCTGACCTCATCCTCTGTCTGGTCGAGCTGTTCAGAAACTTTTAGCCCCCCAGGTAGGTATTGTACAAAGATTGGCTAAATCCTACAATTCAGGCTCAACATCTAACAGCACCGGGCTATGAATTGAGGGAAGGAAGAGGGATGAGTGAGGTGAAGGCTCATATTTGCCTTCCTTCCACATCATTTATTTTTTAATTTCCAAATCTTCCCGTGTAATGAGAAGTGATTCACCCTGTTTTGAATTACATTAGGGGAAATATGGTGGTTTCTAGCTTTCATCACCTCAGTTCCTTACCTTGTCCTGGTCTTGCTCTTTCTCAAACTTTGAGAATGATATTTGGTTTTTTAGGACAATGACTTTACTACCTAGAGAATGAGGCTAGTGTAATGCATGCTGATGTTTATGAAGCTTTTTAAGAGCCTCCTGAGAAAGGACAATGTGTTATTTTGTTTAAGCACCATGGAGCAAGGTTTTGTGATTTGTTATTACTCCAAAACATAAGCATGACCCTAAAGAAGCTATTAAGTTTTGGATAATTTACATCTCAAATAATGTCGGTGTCTGAGCCCCAGAAGCTCCCATCAAAATAAATAAATTAATAATAATAATAAAAAAACAAAGTAGTGGTAACCATTTTATTTGGAAAGAAATCAGAGGTCAGAAGAGGGTGAGGACTGAACACATTCACAGATACTGTTCTGCTGGTCTTAATGTAACTTCTGAAGCATATTTGAAATAATTGGGTCTGCTGGAAACCTTCCAAAATATTTCAAGGGGCCAACAGAAGAATTGGCTATGCTGTATCTCAACTTTAGTTACAGAGTCTTAATTCTTAGATGTATAAAAGTCTTCTAAAAAGAAAAAAAGGGAAAAAAAAAAGAAGGAAAAGATTTTCTTAGAACTCTTTGCTTGGTCTTATTAAAATAGCACTTCTCTGTAGAGACGAGTTAATCATGATTGCCAGACTAAAGATTCTGTTAAACATAAAAGCTGTCACAGCCCTTGTAGTGAACTGCAGCTTAGAGAGAAAAAAGCCCGAGATGATGCTGTTAGAGAAAAGGTTGTTCAAATTGTACAGACACCCGTCATAATTCGTGCTAATGATAAATAAACATGCAGCAGAAGGAGAAAAAGATCCACAAAAGGCAAAAGAGCTCCTGACACCCTGTTCTGCGTCCAAACGTGCTCAAAAAGGGAATCTGTGCCTTATCTAGAGGAACGCCAGAGATGTTAAAAGGTAGAAAAAACAGATTTATTGCAGTTAGCTGAGCTGGTATCATCGTTACTCTGTCTTATCTCTGAGCAGCTCTCTTCTACAGCAATGTCTTCTTCAAGATCAAATGCCACCAAAAAGCATTGCTTCTGGGGTGAGATCAGTCTGACGATTGCTCAGTTCTACAAAGTACAACAGCACGAGAACAGAAGTGACTTGACATCTAATTTACTCACCCGAATAGCCACGCCATTAACTGACTGGCAATTCCCCTTAGGCAACAGCAGCTGGCTTGCTAGCTGTAGACTTTCTGGTTTTGTTCACTTCGTGCTTCTGAAATCAGTCAGACTTACCTGGAGTTGTCTGTAGCAGGAGATAGCCCTGGCCACGGTAGATGGTACTTGAGCAGTTATCTTTTAATGGGCAGATATTAAATCATTACTTTACTATGACTTCTTGATAGCTCAAAGAATTCATAGTAACCTTGACACCTCTTCAGAATCTTCTTGTCTAAGCCAAGGAGCCTGGAGAGACATTAGGTTGAGAAGAGTCTCTGACTGACTGGTCTGGCTTTGTCAAATATTATGAAAAGTGTTATCATGAAGAGGCATTGCTATGAGCCAAGTGGAAGTACATTTTATGTTGTACAGAAGGTAAGATATATCAGAACACACACGAGAGCTGATCAGTAAGAACAGTCATTTTACAGTGTTAGTATTTCCAGTTAATTTTATATTCAGGTTTGAGAAGTGCTGCACTTCTTGCAAAAGGAATTCTATAAGAGCAGTTTTAAAATTACAGAAGAAAAGTGAAAAGGCAAATTGCACTAATCCGAGTTTGAAGAGCCCTTCTTGTGATCTTTAGGGATTGAGTCCCAAAGAAAAGATCAGCTTGTGATTGAGATCTGAAACAGTTTTCTTGAGTGTCTACTCCAAGATGCAGAAGGAAGCCCTCGGGAAGGCAGTGACAATGTGCCAAGCAAAGGCACTTGCCCCCACGGGCTGAAGTTCCTGGAGAACATTCAACACTCCCTGGGCTTCTGCAGCCTGAGCATGGTGGTGAATTCAAAACAGTGCAACAAAGGAGAGCAAAGACAAGTACCTCTGACAAGTGTGCTGAGCTTCCAGGAGCTGGCACACGGTACCCTGCTGTAAGAAGGTGCCACAGGAGACTGTCTATCAAAAGTTATGCTGGCAGAGACGAGGTGTCACGTAATCTCTGGGAAGACATGAGGAAAAAGGAGATGCAGTTTGCAGAAAAGGCCACTTGCCATCATTCAGTAAACAGCAAGTTAAAAATGAGTACAAATAGGCAGGATTTGTTATTGTACTGCTTACTGCCCGTGCATTCTCCAGGAACCAAAACCCACCATCACTTACACCCCTGCAGGATTAGATAGCAGGAAACATTTCTTTCCAGAGAGGGTGGTTAAGCATTGGAATGGGCTGCCCAGGGAGGTGGGGGAGTCCCCACCCCTGGAAGTGTTTAAAAACCGTGTGGCTGTGGTGCTGGGGGACATGGTTTAGGGACCCTGGCAGTGCAGGGTGAACGGTTGGACTCGATGATCTTAAAGGTCTCTTCCAACCAAATGATTGTCTGATTTGGGTCACCATGTCCATCTCCTTTAGCCCACCCCAAGAAAAGTGCTGGTGCCAGTGCTCTGACCCCCAAGCAGCACTGTCACACTGTGTTTGTACAGCACCATCACTGTGCACTGCTTTGCTGGGAAGGGTGGGACAGGACAGTGCTGTGGGAATGGTAGGAAATGTTTACCCAAGAAAAGAAGGGTTGCTACTTGAACTTTGACTTCACATGTATATTAGAGTTTGAGACTATTTAGTGGATGGAAGCAGAGATATATTATTTTCTCATCTCAAGGCACGTGCACAACTGTGCTGCAATTCACAACTGCCAGGTATTAAAGGAGGAATAAAATAAATCGGGTTGCTGTAGTTAAGGAAAAAACTTTCTTCATGTCTGGCCTGTCTTTCAAGATGTTCTGTATTTCTCTCCCACTCCTGGGCCACCAAAGGTTTTCAGACTCACTGTGGTATTTACCACTTCTCTGATTGCCTTCATTAAGTGTCACACTTCAGTCATTTTAGCCATGGAATATGGAGGACTGTGGCACAGTGTGCCTGTGTGTGTCCTCACGTAGAAGTGTGTGGAGATTTATTAGCTATTGCTGTCACATCCCAAATGTGCCACTTCAGACCTGAGCCTGCTGGGTGCCTTCAGCTCCCTCAGCTTGATTTTTCAGTCGCAGAGGCTCCCTGTGGGTCCTGATTGATTTCAGTGGGATTGTGGCTGCTCAGCACCTTTGTAAGGGCTGTCTCCAGTGAAGGTGCTCAGCACCTCGCCACATCAGACTTCTCCCAGCACATTTTCAGTCGTGCATCATGGCTAAATAACTCCAAAGCTGACAACAGCCTTCTCAGAGTATTTAACAGTCCCACACCACCCAATAAAACGTAGTTGTTCCTGAATAGCTTGCAACTGGTGATGAATACTACAGTGATGATAAAAAGTTCAGCTATATCACATATCTCCTTTCCTTGTCCCATCATTCAGACAGCCTGTAGAGTAATTCTTTTCCTTACTGTATCTCTGCAATGCTTTCCATCCCCTGATGCTGAGTGCTCTTTATAGTATTATGTCAGTGATCCCCTTACACTGCATATCTGTTCCTCGTCCTGCCTCTCAAATGCTTCTTATAATACTGCATCTCCCTTCCCTGTAATCTCACTGAGATACTTATAATGCTTCCTTTCCTTGTCATACCTTTCAGATGCTCTGTATATTATAACCTGAACATTTCTGTGCTCACCTAGCCAGAAAGATTCCCAATGCTCTGACAAAAACGATCTAAAGGAAGATGATGTAGGGAAAAAGTAAAGGTTACATCTTGCTGCACTCAAGAAGGATCAGGGTGGCTTTTCAGGTCTACTGGCCAAGCAAGGGCTGAGGCTACAGCATCAGTTGTATTTCCAATTTGCCTGGCAAATAAAATGAAATTTCACAGTTCTGGCCATTGTGTTACCAGAAATCTGCACTGGCAGCATACAAGAAAGCCTAGACACTCACCTAGTTCACTGAAAGGATTTTTTTGTCTGTCAGACAGAGCATTAAAGTCTCCTCTAGGTAGCAAGTTGTATACCTTCATTCAAGCTATGGAAATAGTTCTCCACAGCTTAAAGTGGCAAAGCATGCTCAGAAAGACAAATTCTCTGCAATCCCCCTGAAGCCAGTAAGACCATGCTAAGTTTGAACTACCAACCTATGTGACCTAAACACATCTGCAAGTTGTCTGTTTCTTGAAATGCAGGACAAGGAGTGCTAAGACTGGGGCAGAGATAGGAACTCTGTCTCTCTCCTATATGGAACCCTGGGTCTGCCATGTCTGCCAGTAGCAGCTTGGAGTCAACAGTTGGATACAAGTGCTTCCCAGACTATAAATGCCATGCTCACAATAAAGGGGGAAATTTGCTGAGGATGAGGGAGCTTTCCTGCTTTGTCTTCCTGAGCACTGTCTCCTGTTTGTTGGGAGCACGGTACCTTTGCTGGGCTGAGTAGAACTTTGTTTACTCTATACCAGCAGTAATACTACTCTGGGCTGCTTCATTAAATCTATTTTCCTTTCAACCTCCCAATCTCCTTTTCCTGAACCCCAGCTTGGCTGGGGAGAGGTCACTGGGTGCAAGCAACTGCTGTAGTTTAGCCCTGGATACGGGGCTGTCTACATGTAGACAACTTCTCAGACCTTCCTCTGAGTGTTTTGCTGTGTGGCTGGACATGCTGCCATCACCTGCAGTTGAAGCAGGGTGAGGTGAAGTGTGAAGTCCCAGGGCAGCAGCTACTCAGGGAGGAATGAGTGTGCTGCTCTATCTCAGTCAAAAACTAGAAAAGGAGATATATTCATTTGGTAACCAGCAGGGAGGAGTTTTTATTGTATACCTGTAGTCTAGCCAGGAACTGGAGGTCATAGGCAGCATGCATATATATAGATATATATATGGGCATTCAGTGGTGGTGGCTCTGTAGTGTGTGCAGCACCAGTGGGCACACTTCCGTTGGGTGTTCTGCCTGCTGCTGTTCATACCTCTGGTGTCAGGCTTGGTGCTGGCACATCCACTGCTGTGCTGAACCTGCCTGGGAAGTAGGGCTCAGATTTTACCAGGAGTTACCAAGGGGATGGTGTTGAATTCCACAGTACCTCCTCTGTGCTTACCATGCAGACACCCCACCATGTCTGCTGGTGGAGTACAGAGAGCCTGGTGAGATCAGAAGCTGCCAGTCACAGCCAGCTCTCTTTCCCAGCCAGTCCTTCTGTATCAGCCCCTCTGCATTCTTCTCCCTTTCTCCACCAGGAGAGTGCCTCACCATTCTTTACTGTAACACCCTTCAAAAGTGACACTTCTGCCCTCCATGAAAGTGAGGAGTGATTGCCCCAAGGCAAACCCATGCTCAGTGGACATGAGTGATGCTGGTGCATGGTAACATTCCATTCCTCCAGGGCCCCTCTGCCACTAAGGCAGCAGGCACTCTGCTTGCAGTTTGCTTAGGCTTTATCAAAGCTATAGGCGAGGGAAATCAGAACACAATAATAAAAAATCTTTCCTCTTTTCCATGTACACGTCTCAGAGTTTTAGCTGGACTAATCTGCCTTTGTGTGAATGATTGTCAACCTGAATTTTTTATGTCCATTAGGCATTTTGCTGTCACCTCAGCTAAGCAGTGTGATACCATCATCACTTGCTTTCAGCTTGACATCCCTCATGTCAAGTTTTTCTTTTCTTTTTGGCCAGTGGTGATACATTTCTCTTTTATTCTTCCTTATTCATCACACAGAGTACACTCCCTATCCATTCTGTTTCTTCCATCAGCAAGTTTTGCTGCATCTGCTTTGAAGTGATAATACAGGAGTTGTCTAATCAGGGCCTGATGATTCTTTTGCGTGGAGGTAGCACGATGGGATGGGCTCTAATCTCGTTAGCACTGCCTTCCTTCTCTCCATCCCACTGATGACATCTGCAATTCTGTCACTGTGATTAACATCCCAGGCTGGCTTTTGGCATGTTTAGTCCTGATTTATGCCTGTATGGGATGAGGACCAGCCTATCTGACTTTCTCCAGCTTAGGAATTTGATTCCTCTACATAGGTTTGGGGGTTATTTTTCTCTCTTTAAAGTATGATCCAGCTGTTGTTTTCTCTGTTCTATATTATCAGCTGGCCAATGAAAATGGTACTTTACCTCTATAAACAGATAATTTTATTACAAGTCCAGGATTGCTCATTGCAGATCTTCCCTTTGAAGACTGGAGTTATAAACCAATTAGGAAAGTTGAATCATATTGATGGCTATGCTTGGCTATTGTAAATATTTTTATCTCTATCTTTATATTGAGGCATGCTAAGAGGTGACTTGGAAAGTTCTGATTTTATGAGTGACAGATAATCTACTGTGGTGAATGCTCTGCGATTTAGTTCCACAGCAGACTTGGTAACAAGACTTTGCAAATTCCTTTCCTGAAGAATTTGACATTCACTGTTATTAAGTCAAAAAAGCAGCACTTGCTCCAGATTGCAGAGCTGACATCATACTTATGAATATTTCTCTGTTGAATCTTTATTCTTTATTATCCTGGAGCTTCTGCTTTAGGTAGACCTCCTTCTCTTTTTAATTTCAATTTTAATTTCACTGTGTTTTTGTGGAAGTTGGGCTTTGCAGTGGTGTCTCACCCCAGCATGTGCCATGGAACGAGTCTTTGCAGGAAAGGAATATGGTTGAAATGAATGGTAATTTTCAGTGAATGTCAATCTTACTGTGAACTACAGGAGGAAGAGCTTGCTTTATTTTTTTTCAGGGAAGTTATTATCTGAAAATGGAAAGTTAATTTAGTTCTGGAGCATCTCCAGAATTCTTTTGTGGTGGTACTTGTGATGCATCCAGACTGTAAGATAGGCAGGCAGAGACATCAAAAAGGCACAGAGAGATTGTTCACACAATCTCTGTGTCCATAGCAAAATAATCAGGCAGAGAATGACACTGATCAGGCAGGAACGTCCTGGAAAGAAGTTTTACAGTATAGAGTGAAGTGAGAGAAGTGTGTGAAAAAGTGGTGTTGAGAACAGCTCTTAAGGTTCCTTTTTAAGTGTTAGAAAGATGAGAAGAATTGCTTTTGTGATTTCTTAGCATCTCCAGATGACAAAAGCATTCAGTTTCTGACCAAGAATCACCTCCTGCTGCTCCATCTAGAAAAGTCACTGCCTACTGAAAGCACTTTGTATCTGAAAAGAAGTATTGGGTAGAAGGTAATAAAATATTCACTTCCAGTCCCCTGAGTTGGTGAAAACTGATCTGGTCTCTGGTTATCAGCTGACAAACATAATTGCAGCTTATAAATCGAGTGTGGCCACTTGAGAATTTGGCAGTTCTTCTAGTTTAAGACATTTGTTGGAGCTGCTAACATAATAGTAATAGAAAAAAAAAAAAGTTATAGAGGAGTAATTGGGTTTGCTCTTAAATAAAAATAACAGCCATCTGTAATTGTTCTTTCCTGTCTCCTTCTTGGGAAAAAAATGGCATTTAAATGCAAAAATGGAGCTGGAATAAATGAAGCTGGCTGCTCACTGTTGTGTTTTTAGTTGAAACTCAGGGAGTAGAGAAGACAGGGCCTGTGCCTGGCTGTGGGCAGTGGCAGGGAACAGTGTAGCAGCGGGAATACTGAAGGATTAAACTAAACTAAAAGCCAGGGGGAAGGGAGATTTTTGGCAGGAAGGGGGAGGGGAGCAGTTACTGTAATTTGTATTATGTTAGAAACAAGAGGCTCCAGCTGGATCAAGGGCCTTGCTGACCTGGTGTTTGGCACTCCACTTGAAGGCAGAGCAATCTTGTGCTGGAGCATTTATAATCTGAGTGGGAAGTGAATGAGGAAAATTATCTACTCTGGGCTCTGATTTTTTTCGACAGGTAAACAGAAGAAAATTGAATTTAAGTGACTCGTCCAGAGTCGCATGGTGATTCTGTAGCACAGCTGGGAATAAACCCAGATAATCTTTCTTTTCAAAGAGCTGGCAGTATTGTGCATCTCATTTTATAGTCAGGTCATTGAACCCAGCCCAGTGTCTTTGCTGGCACTCAGAAAGCTGTCTTGAATGCATCCCAGATCTTTCTCTCTTTCCTGATCCAGAAACACTTCCAGAAATCTCTCACAGCTTCTCTTAAATGCAGTTTTTCTTTCTCTGCTCTTTGCAGGAATTACACAACCCCGGTAGTTTTTCAGCTCTGACAGTGTTTGGAACTGCCTGCTTTCTCCAGTGAGGATGACAGAAGTCCTTCAGCAGTGCTAAGGAGAAACAAATTACTGAAGTTCTTCCAGAGAAGGTTCAGTCAGCTCAGGGCAGTAAAGTGGCTGGAGAACTGTGTGTAGTTTGTAGCAAAATGCAGGTCAAGAACAGCTGTTGTTGAACAAGGGGCCATAGTCCAAAGGGCACACGAAGCTTGAATATTTTCATCTCTCTCTTTTTGCTCTTGGTGTCTGCTGAGCTTTTAGCAGCACTAAAACCAGTATGGAAACTCCTGCTCAGAATCTTTCTATATTACCATATCCGTGTGTGTCACAGGGAAAACATTTCCTCGTCTACTTGTCTGGTAACTTTCAGGTAACTAGGTGAAACACACCAAGGAAAACAATCCCTTTTACACTTTGTATTAGAAAGTATGGTGCAGATTGAAGGACTTAAATCAGGAAAGGAGCAGGAGAAGCTGAGCAGCCCCTGAAAACCTTCCAACTAATTCAGTTCCAACTAAAAATTGTATTTGATTGCAACCATGGTGTGACCTTTTGGCTGCAAAAGCCAGGTTCTCGTGACCTAGCTAAGCTTTCCTCGCATTGGTGTGAGCAGAGTTTCCCTGAGAATAAGGAATCTGTAGGTGATCTGGCACAAGACAACAGGCCAAGAACATACAGGTGTCTGCCTTCTGTTGCTAAGTGGCACTGTGGGCTTTTGCCATTTGTGTGCTGTAGAGCTTCAGAACGAAGCTGAGACCATCCCAGGCTCTGACAACTGCCACCTCTCCTTACATGGAATGAAGGTGGCTGGGCAGAGCTCTCAAGACTGGAAGTACTAAAGGATGTGGAGTAAAGAGTTGTTTTCAGTCATTGCTGCTGAGGTGCAGCAATGCACAAAGGGACCTCCAGACCCTCTCTGGCCAACTTGCACTGTGCTTTTCCTAGCCCAGGTCTTCACTTCATTGTGTGGGAGCTGTGGAGTCAGTCCAGTGAAGGAGCCCACTGAAGCTTGATGTTAGTTATACTGATTGTTTGGCATCAAGTCAGTGCCATTGCTTGTACCTGTTCTTAAGTCATTCCACTTTTGAGTTGTTTGAATGCCAAAAAGATTTGAGTTATCTGAATGCCTTTATAATTTGAATCCCTCTGAATTCAATGGGGGATCTGAAATTCTTCCTAGTTTCTTATTTCTTGTGCTATCACACCAGTGTCACAGCTGGTTTGTAAGGAGGACCCCAGGCACCTGTGCAGTGTCACCCAGTGCAGCGCGTTGTCCTCGGCACCCCCGGCGGCCTGAGCCTTCAGTCTGTGTGATCAGCTCCTCAGCTGCAGTTACAAATCTTGGCCTGTGTCTTAATTTAACAGCAATTAAGAAATAAGTACCCATTATTTATCTGGAGTAAATGGACAGTGTGCCACTTTGCGGGGTAGATTTATGGGTGCTGTCTGTCTAAATGGGATGGAAATGCAGTCAGTAATCCACGCACTGAGAACTTGCAAACTAGTGTCTTAAACAGAGAGCCATCTTTTCAGCTCATGTAAATTGGCTTCACTCTAGTGCATCTTGTAGCTCAGCTAAATGTGAGGCTTTTTAGTCAATGGAACTAATCTAGTTTACTTCAGTCCAGGATCTAATCCACAATTAAGATTGGGTTTACAGTAAAGGATTTCTCAAAGCGAAGCTCTTGTATTGAGTTTGAGATGATCAAAATTTTCCCTTGCCTGCTCCTTGGTTCCTTAATCCCCAATTAATTTTTAGATCTAAACATACGTGTGACTTTACAAAGAACTTTCAAAGAACGTTCTGAGTCACTCCAATCAGTTCTGAAGCACAAAATACCCCTTGGTTGACATTCTGAGATCATGAGCTCTGGTTATGTGTATTTCACTGTTCACATGGTAACAGAATCAAAAGAAAATCATAATGAAACACAATGGTTGGATTCAGAAATAGGTTACAAAAAACATTCTTTTGAGCAGCCTTAACAATGGAGAAGAGATAATTTACATTGGGCCAAACTCATCCTTGTTGCCGTGCCAATTAACTCGCCGAAGTTGCGCCTCGAAATAACTCAATAATTATGTAAAATTCTGTCAGTTAGACTTGTTCCACCCCCACCCTCCCTCCAATGCTAACCTGAAAGAGATCTGGCTGAGAAAAACCAGGAGTTGGTATTTTTGTTAACTCTTAGGATGTCCTCATTTTTTAAATCATTAAATATTTAATGGAAATTTGCATTAGAAATTGATACTGAAGCTGGATTTATCAGAAAAGATGAGCCTCTGATGGTTTAAAACAGAAACAGCTTCTGTATAAGCATGAGAAGAAAGGGATGAAAAAGACTTAATTCTGTAGCTCTAAGCTGTCCTTTGTCTTAAAAGGTAAGAAAAGAATTACCATGGAAACCTGCTCACTCACTTCTTTTCATAGAAAAAAGAGTTTGACTTAATTACTATGAACTTGTACTATCTTATCTTAAATAATATTCTAGGTCTTGTTCCCAAGCAGTGCATTTATATGTCAGAAAGAACTGAGGAAAATACTATCAGAAGGGAAATAAGCATTGTCTGTGTTTAAATCATAGCTCTCCCTCCGTAGCAAACATTTTTATTACTGTTGTGAAATTCACACCTCTCAGGAGGAAACCTTCTTACAGAATCTGCTGCTTTCTCTCAGCTCCTATACGTGCATGTAAGCAACTGCAGCAAATCTCTTTTAACTGGCAACAATAAAGAACAGTAATTGCACACTTTAATTTAAAATTACAAGAATGCTCCTTCCTTTTCTGGAGGGAAACTCTTTCTGTGGGCCACTTCCCAGAACTAAATGCCTGATTCTCAGAAGAGAAAAGCATCATCTTGTTCAGATTTACAGAGACCTCACCAGCCAAACATGGGACCCAGCAAAGAGCTCTGAGCACTCTGCTGGGTTCTTCCTCGAGCTCACTCTGTACTGGCAGCTCAGGTGCTAATGAAATACTGGAAGGCAGTGGTTCTGTGAATTGATACCTGCAGGTCTTGATCCAGCTTTGAGGAGGGTTTGCTCCTGAAGCTGTCGTGCTGTGAATCACTCTGGTGTTCACTCTGCTTCTCAGGCTCTGCTCCTATTGCTCCCTCTCCTCGCCTCGACTTGTCCGTCACTCTTGGGGGAAATAAGATCCTACAGCTGTTAGAAGGTGAACATTTCTACTAAGATAACTTACCTCAGGCAGTGAGACCTGCACTGTGTTCCCACGTGAGAGCTGCATCCAAGCACCTGGCAGTCTTCCCCAACTCATCAGTCCTGGGAAGTGGGATCGGTTCTCTAAGTGATACTTTGACAGTCTAACCCACAGTGAGTGTATTAAACATCTTACATTTCACATCTAAACCAGTTCCAGTGCATCTCAAAGTACTGCAAGGCCTTTTGGTACTGGAGCTTCAAAAAGTTTTTTCACTGGCCCCAGTACAAGTGGAGTCTGCATTACTGAGTGCCGTAGGAAGAGTGTATCGTTATTTATCTCTGAGATAATCCTTGGTTTTCATATCACATCTGTGAGACTTCCAGTCTTTTCCTGCAGTTAGACTGCCAAGAATTGTATCTGTGGGAGTTACAGTTCCCTAGAAAAAAAGGCAAACAGAGAACTTTCAGTCGAAAGTAATTTAATTTAGTGGAAGAAAAACATTCGAAACCACCAAAACCAAATTTCCGTGAATGGCCACAGGAAATATCTCTCTCCTGAAGCTCTCTACATAATTTTATGGCTGATAACTTTGCACCCCCTAGAAATGTGTGAGACTCAATAGTTTCAATGCACTTGTTTTTAGAACAATATAAACTCAAAGCAATAGTAGATGTATTTAGTTGCGCTTTGTTGACTCCTCTCTTTACACCAACTTTTTGGTGTCTTTGCATTGTAACAGCAATCAAAGTTTCTCAAATTAAATTAGAATCTACCAATATGCTTAACATAAGATTTCAAGTGGTGTTATCTTCTTAGTTTGGCCATGATTTTGCCATGTGTTTATCAGGGTGGAAAAGACAGTAAAACACACAGAGAGCAGATAGCATGGTGAATTTGAGTTGCATATAAGAAAATTGTTGTAGTAAGGGTTGAAATGCAAAGCACTGATGCTTGAATGCAGTACACAGGCAGCGTGCTCCCCTGTATCACTGTGTGCACCAGGAAAGCTGATACAGCTCACTTTGACATCTGGGCACCACAGCTGGGGAAGCGTCAACTTTCAACAGTTTAATTCAGCTGGTTTTAATAATGCTTATAACATACAAAGATCAACTCCAACTTATTGCAAAAAAAAAGAAAAAAATCAAAAAAATCTGCATTTTCTGGTCTCTGCTAAGCTGTGTGTCATGAGTTCCTGTAATAACTGCCAGGGATTAGGTTAATAGCATTACAGCTGGAAGTGGTACTTCCAGCTTTGTGAGAGACCTGTTTGTGATTTACAAGGTTGGAGTGATTAGCAGTGCAGATGCAGACTCCGCTGGTTACAAAAGCTTATGTTGGCTGGAAAGCATCGTGGATTCATTTTTCTGGAAGCAAAATACAGTATGTTACAGTAAAAAGTGTTGCTGGGTGTGGAGAATCTCAGGCTCGTTAAGGATCTATTCACTGCAGTAAAAGAAGCGTTGCTAATGGTGCCAGGATTCCTCACCCCCCAGCAACAGGAATGCCACCTAGCTCCAGACACTCCAGAAAGTTATGAAATAAACTGGTTCTGAAAGCACTTAATAGCAAATCCCTCCAATGGCAATAAGTCAGGTCTTCCAGGAGCAGAGTTACATGGAAAAGAAGCTTCATGAGGAGGCATGGGGAGATGCTGGGCTTAGGGACATGGTTTAGTGGGTTTTGATAGGGCTGGGGATAAAGTTGGATTTGATGATCTTGTAGGTCTCTTCCAGACAGAAAATTCTATGATTCTATGGTTAAGGGCCTGTAGGTCACTACAGAATCTGGTTGGGTTTTACTCTGGAGAGTAGCTGTGGCCATCCCTCACTTTCTCTACTCCAGAAGGATCATGAGGATGCCTTGCAGCAGTGTAAAATGTGCACAGCTAAGCCTCAAATTCCATTCAGCTGGATCTTTACAGACAGACAGTTACTGTTCTGGGTGTCTTCATATCTAAATTAGGGTCCCAGCTATGTGGGACCTTTCATCTAAGATCTTGACTAGATGCACCTTTCATGTGAAAATGGTGGCTTTAGAGACCAGCACATTCACAGCTAAACTAATCCTAACTACCTTTTACTGTTGCAAACCCAGTTTTTCTTACCTAAACCTTGAATCAAAGTGAATAAAATCAGGGCATTGTTGAAGTTCTGATAATACAAAGAATAAATTCTGATATTTTTGTGTTAATTTTCCTCCTTTAAATTGTTGACACCAGTGTCTGTGACATTCCTAACCACCATTTACACCACGAAAGGCCAACTAATGCTGTCCTTTCCTTCTTGGGTTAGTGAGCTCTGGTAATCTCAGTTCAGCTTTTTTGCTCCTATAAGTAATTTCCAAAGATCAACATTTACTCTTGGTATACTATAAAATGGAAAACTACTGATACATACTCCCTGTTCTTCAAAGCATGAGTGATTAGACTCTGGCCATGGTGGTGAAAAGCCCTATGTCTCATTTAATTCCCTTTCTGCTGCATTTTTCTTGAAGATATCTTACTAGCTCCAGCTTTCTGTAGATAAACAGGCACCGTGTTGGAAAATTTCACACTCAAAGTGCAGCTTAGAAAATTTGCATTTGTCAAACTTTACAATAAGGTGGAAAAATGGCACTTTCTACTCGGAACAAACTTGAAATGTAATTGCTTGTAAGCTAAACAGATACCAAATTCATTTGGTAATGAGCTAAATCGTGCTTTGATTTGCAGATTGCAGCCCCAAGAAAGGACAGTGTTTGACACAAAGTTCTGGTGGGCTTAATACCACCTGAAAAAAACTGATGGTGTGTGATGTGACTAATGAAATAGCAAGAATCCTGCATCTTCTTCAGACACAAAGCCAGGCTGACTCTCCCCAGACTTCTGTACCTACCCAACATTTCAACAGCAGCCTAAAATGTTGTTGACCAGTCACAAGGAGAGTTGTGCCAATGGCTTCGATCAGCCTGTCCTGAACACTAGCTGTCTGCTTAATAAATTGGGTCCTTCTGAAGAACTTCATTCCTAAGAGTATCCCAAATTTATCCTCCAAGACAGTAAAAGATTTCTCTGGTTGGAATTTCAGGCTAGTTCTCCAGGAGGTTTCCACTCACTGCTGCTGGGAAGCTCCCATGCCACATGGCAGCTGTGACAGAAAGCATGACAGTCAGTGACCCTTAGCTTGCTCTTGTCGTATGGGACCTTAAAAATGCTTCAGTGAACCTCAGAGGAGATGCAGATCATAAGAAAGACTTTCAAATTTGCCTGGAGGAACTGAGCTATTAGGTTTGTGTTGTTTTTTTTTTTAATATATTTTAATTTCTTTTTTAATTATTTTTTCCATTCCCTTTAGAATGTATTTCTTCCTGAAAAAAAAAAAAAAAAAAAGAAAAAAGCCTGTATTGTCCCAGGGAAAGGGAGCTATGGCGTAAAGAAAGGGTAGCAGGGAGCTGAGGGGAATTACAAGTGCTTTTTGTTTGCTCATATGTGTTTTAAGTGCTGTGTTGCTGATGCTTCTTACGCCATATGGTGGAACAGCTGATGGTTAAATGCTGATGCTGAAACATGATGCTGACACAGCAGATGCTAAACCATGATTGTGGCAAAGATGAGAGCAAAACACTGAAGGTGAAACACCAGTGCAGAGAATGCTGATGATAAAACAGATAAAATAGAACCCTGGGATGTTCCTTTGCTAGAAGTGGCATTTCTGGAGCTGGCAGTAATAGCAGCCCAGGTGATGTTTGGAGGGTCACACTGGATAGTTGCTGTGTAGATGTGTGGGAACTAGGAGAGCTGTCAGCTGGTTGTTAGTGGAAAACAGGCAGCAAAGTTTCTTGCTCTTTGCTCTAAAGGACACAAACCTTTTAGGAAGCAGCAGCTCAGCTGTGAAACTTTCTTCTTCCCACCTCTCACAGTCCATCCAGCAGAACCTTACAGCAGCTCTGAGCTGGTCTTACAGCCACGAGAGGGGTTGGCTGCAAACCAGCAGGTTTCCAGCTGGTCACAGCGGAATAATGAGGTCATCCAACGCACACACAATCTGTTTGCTTGCTTGTCTCCCTTAACATTTATGTATTTTTTATGGTTCTAAACATTTAGAACAAGAGTTTTAAACATTTAGTTGCAACAAAATGTGGTCTGGTATTTTTTTTTTTAGCAGGAAAAAAAGTCATTCTAGGGTGTGCTTGCTCGAGTTTCTGCAAGATGGTTTTGACCTTAGCAGATAAATGTTGTGTGTTTTGTGAGGTACAGGAAGGGCATTTTATATATCCAAGTATATGAAGAGTTGTTCTAGAAGAGCAAGGTGATTTAAAAAACTGGGAGAGGGACAAATAACTTCAGTAGCAATATAAAAGTTACAAGATGATGTATCTTCAGATATTAAATATTCTCCAGTCCGATGATCTGCGCCCTCAGAAAATCCAGGGTAAATTGATCAGCTCTTTCTCATCAGGAAAAGCTGGTCCTGTTTCCTGCAGACCAGACCTTGTTCTGCTTTTTAGCTTGTTGACACTATACAGATTGAATCACAGAACAGAAAATTGGTATTATTAAAATGGTTTGGAGATTCATTAGCCATTTTCTTGGCAAAGGTCTCGTAGTATGCACGAGGGACGGAGAAAGTCTGACAGCTAACATGCAATTGTTTGGAAAAGAGGGAGGGCATGATCAGCATCTCCTGCACACACTGAAGGTATTCAACCCGTGAAATTTGATTAGCAGCCTTCAAATTGGGCAGTCCCTTTGAGAGACCTGGCGTGTGTCTGGTTTGTTTGTTTGCAGCTCGCTGTGTCCTCTCAAAGTGTAGGGAGGCAGCAGGGAGGGGCACTTGGTTCTGCCCCTGATACCATCTGCTGTGCTTTGGTCAGACAAGCACCGTGAACTCAGGCAGACCTGAGGGATGCTCCTGAAGGGCAGAGAGGGCACAAAGAGATGAGGAGAGATTTTGGTGGCAACTGATGAGAAGAGCAGAGACTGAGACATGATACAAAGTCTGGGACTCATTTTCGGAACAGCTGGTGATAAAGAGTGTGGCTTTAAATACCTAAAGGCATCGAGCTGTCTGCGAGGAGCCAGCTGATGAGACACACAACCTATGGGAGATCAGCACCCTCTGCAAACCTGGTCCTTCAGATGCCCCGTGGCTTCTCAGAAGGCACAGTGTGCCAGCATGTGGGTACACGTGTCCCTTCCAGGAGCTTTCTGTCAGCTGAACGTAGATTGATGCAGCCAAGCAGTCACTGAATGCTCACTGTGATGAAAACACCACAGAAGGGAAGGCAGAGAGAGATCTGACTTCAAACTCCTTCATTCTGTTTAGTGCAGCAGATCTCTGGTTAAAAAGCAAGTTGTGTTTAGAACTGGGGGTTTTGCTTTAAGGAAAAGGACTTGACAATTTTACCCCAGGCTCTGCCTCACCACGTTTGGTCCAGAGAGGGATGTTTCCAGAGTGCCAAGTTCCCTCACTGCACAGGAAAGCAGGTTGAGCATCCCTGAGAGTAACTGGTAGGGAATAGAATGCCAGCTGTGAGTAGCAGGAGTGCAGTTTTTCCAGGCTGCCTCTCTTACCTGCTGAGTAGTGAACCCTAAGAAATTATGTTTAGGATGAGGCTGAGCCTAGATCTTCACTCTGGACAAGCATTCCTGGGTGACTTGGTCTAGGTGATCCTGCTCAGGCAGAGGGGTTGGACTAGATGATCTTCTAGGTCCCTTCCAACCCCTAATATCTGTGAATCTGTGAATGTGGAAAGCAGACACCAGCATAACTTTCCTCCAGAGAGAAACTTCCACAGTTGCATGCTAAGAAAATATGAATTATTAATTAGTTATTTTATAGTAAATAGTACCACTTGAGTTAATTTTAAAGGGCATTTACACCCACCTCATGTCTTTTCTGGTTCCATGCAATGTTTTTGCCAGACAAAACTTTTGTCTGAAGTTCCCTGGGAGTTATGGTGGTGGCTTCATTGCTTGGTCAAAGTGACAAAAAGATTAAAAAAAACCCCAGTACTGAATATGATCTAGAGGCTAACAACACTTCAGTCCAGAAAACCAGCTCCAGTATCCAGCCAGGTGTTGATAACTAGACAGAAATCTCTGGCAGAGAGCCTGGGGAAAGGAACACGCCTGTTGTCCCTGGGAAAGCTCGTTGCAGTGTGGAAGCTGATGGCTACAACAGTTCCAAAAATATTTCTAAAAAGTAATTTGCACCCCAGCGATTTGGGAAGAGGTTCAGCATTAGGTGCCTAATAAAGATAGCTGGCATTGGAGGGGATGTTATTTTAATTATAACAATGTGGTGATGGCATTTTCAGGAAGGGATCCCGCAGAGTTCTGACTGCAGACGTTTCTCTACTCACAGCATTTAAACAGCTGCCAAAGGGGTTTCATTAATAGGTTATTTGGATACTGTATATGCAGGCTTATATGCTGGGCTATCACTGCTGCACAGCCCTTCTCTCACTTTCTTGGGAAGATGAGCCAAACAGATCTGGGCAGAACCAGTGCCTCAGATGAGAAGGCAAAAAAGCAGGCGGTGAGAGGCGTCTAGCGTTGTAGCAGAGAGCAGGGTGAGAACCACAGCCCTTGAGATCACCAGCTGCTGTAATCCCACTCCATGGGCAGAGCATTCACAGGGCAGCTCCCATTGAGCTGGCTGAGGCAGGAGAAGCCCTTATGAAGTTTGTAATGTAGCTACACTGAGGGACTGGAAGCATCAGCCTCCAGCTCTCAAACTGCCCACCAGCTTTGGACACCACACCGTTTGTGACTTGCTGTCAGCTCCTGTGTTGCTGGTACTAATTGCCAGGGACCCTGTTGGCATTTAGAAAAGCTGAGGATCATGCTCAAGGGGTGCTGGGACCCGGCATTCCTCTGTACTCATGTAGCATTCCACTGCACTCAACTTGCACAGTAAAAGTAAAATCACTGACCAGAATTTGTTCAGCTCTCCATCAGACCAGGCCATCTGACAAGCTCTCATCCCGTGTGTACTGCCAGAGGAGGAGTAACTGGGTAGGAATCCTGGAGTCAGAGCAGTGCAAGGTGAGAATCAGGCCCAGCTACTCACCCTTGCAGTCACTCTCCTGAGAACGTGCATCTCTTATCGTGCTTCCCCAGCACAGCTTGAGTAAGGGAAAGAATTCAGGGAGTACCTGGGGCCCGTCAGAGCTTGCAGCTATTCTCAGCTCAGCTCTGCACTCCCCTTGCTTAGATGATTTGGCAAAAACATTACCATCTCAATCAGTTTGTAGTGCTCTATTTTATATATATTAGAGTTTCTACCCAACAAATCTTTATGTGGAAAAAAAACCCTGAAAATAACTGTGTAAATCATCATCAGGGGTTTTTTTTATTATTATTATTCATTAAAGAAACATTAATCATAAACCTCTTTGGTATTCATGTGGATGTAATATGTAGTTCCAAAGGAATTATGGATTAAAGGGGACTTAAGCTCAGAACACTCAGTTCTCTATGAACATGCTGTGTTCATTATGTTAGATTTAGTGTGAACTATTTTCTTCAGTATTATTAGAAGGGAGTAATGGTTGAGTTTCGCATTTATTTGAAAGTGATTAAAGTAAAATTTTCACCTTGAATAAAACAGCAGCAACATATTAACAATTTTTATCATGCCCACAAAAGAAATCTCTTCTCAAAAGAAGGGAAATAATCCTCTGAAATCTACCTGCAGCTGATTATATTAACACGTGTGAAATACACATTTCCACCTCTTTGGGTATTTTTTTTCTTTAAACTTTGCACAGGTTGTTAATATGTCTGTGACTCACATGCACCTAAGGGTGGGGGTAGGATCACTGCACGTTCACTCTCCTGCTTCTGACTTCTGGAGGCCCCACATGCATATTCTAAGCCCCATTACTGCTGCAGAAGCTAACAGGTTTATTGAACATTGCAGGCCTGGCCTCCTGTCTGCACAGCCCTAATGAAAAATCACCAACTTCTGCACCAGCTGGAAACTTGGTAAATTGTGGTGTGGATTTTTAGAGGATTTATTCCCACTTCTGTGTTCAGAAACCAGAGGCATCTTCCAGACACTCCTGTGAGTTTAGAGGTATTATTTACAGAACTCATTCTATGATGAGTGTACCAGGTTGGATTCTGCCTAACCTACCATTTTACACCAGTGCTAAGAAGTTCAAATTAGCTCCAGGCAGGAGAGGTTCAATGATGAGAAATTCATTTATCTCCAGAAGTGCAAAGTCACAGTGGAGCTGGTTCCTGCCCCTGAACCCACCATGCAGTTAAGAGCATTTACTTGCAGAAACACCTCCTCTGAAGGGCAGAAAGTCCTCCAGGTGCCTGGAGCTTGGCTCATATTTCACCACTGAGCTTTTCCTGTTTGAATGGAGATTTACATTAAGACCTTTATGAGGCAGCATCTAGGACCATACATTATCAGGCAGTGTATTTCTTTTCGTTTTGTATTTAACAAAGTGTGTGTAATCCTAATTAAGAAATAAGTTAATCCTAATGTCAACTGGCATAAATCCTGTGAGCAGGAGTGTTTGCATTCCCAAAGTCCCAGAATGTATTTGTTTGACTCTGGTCTCTGGGTCATCCTTGTTCACGTGCAGCCCAATCCAAGGTCAGGAGAATCATGGAATCACAAAATGGACAAGGTTAGAAGGGACATTTAAAGGTCACCTACACCGTGGTCAGGGGTGTCTTTTACTGGATCAGGTTGCTCAAAGCTCCATCCAACCTCCTGACCCTGAACACCCCTGAAGAGTTGCTCTGCTGCCCTTGCAAGCACCCAGCTTGTTTGGTGGAGTGTCTCAAGAAGAACTGTACCTGTGTGGACATTGCTGAGCCCTCTCACCTGTCCTGTCATCCCAGCACAACTTGTTGTAAGCTCTTCTGCTGACTCTTGGGTTATTTTACTTCTATAAATTCTGAAGTGCTGAAACTTTCAGCTACTATTCCTACCACCAGACATTTAAATTCTCTACCACAGCTGTGGTTCCATGTTCCAGCTGAGCTTCACACCACTAAAAGCAGGGTTTGGGTTTTTCTGACAGAAAAAAAAAGATAAAAAAAAGACTAACATCTGCATTATTCCAAAATGGGAATAAAATTGCAAAAGGGTAGAATTAACTCCTGTTCCAGTTCCAAACAATCCCTTCACCCTGTGCCTCTGCCATGGTCTGAACTGACAGGATCCCCTTTCAGCCTGGGTTTCTCCATGACAAGCACCTTTATAGATATTCACAGATAGATTCATAGATATTAGGG
>VYZU01090510.1:8965-40106 GCA_013401355.1 Ceyx cyanopectus | reverse complement strand
TGGGGGTGGGGGCGGGGGTGAAGAGGAGAATATATAAACGCACTTTAAAGTACTCTTACTGAAACAGTAGCTACAGAACTGCATGTGAGAAGGGGGAGAGAGGGGCTATTTAAATGAATAGAACCAGCATTTTCACTGCTGTTTATAAAGAGCATATGGAACTCCCCAAATCTGTTCAGCAAATGCCGACAAAGCATATTTATCGAAAGGACAAGAAGGCACGGCAATATTTTGATCAGTTCTTACTTATTTAATAGCTGATCACACCGTTAGGATCATCATAAGGGTAGCAACTACAGTAGATTTACCAGTTTATATTTTAGGTATTTTCCTGCAACATTTTAGAAACGTTTCTTTACTTAGGCAAATAGTCCTGTCTACTTTGTTGAGAGTTACTTGCCAAGTCACTAAGGGGGCCATTTCCTGTAACAGGTAGTTTGACAAGGAAAACCGACGGTCTTAAATATCAAAGTATAGTCAAACCGCAGTGAGATTCAAAACAGGGAGTGTTGGAACATTTGGTTCCAGCGAACAAACTAAAAATAACAGCCTCCACTCGTGTAGGAAGAGGGTTGATTTACCCATTTGGTAGGGCCAGTAGGAAATAAATATTAAATTATTAATGTAATCAAACAGAAAAACCTGCCCGGAAAGGTGAAGGGTGAAGGGTGAAAGGACTTTGTTTTAAAGTGTCAGTGATTTAAATAAGCGGGAGTCCAGAGCCCGGTCTCTTAACGGAATTTGATGGGTTGTTGAGAGCTTTAATCTAATTTTATACCTTCCTCACGGCATATCAGAATGCGTTTGAACAAGGTCATAACAGTGCCAAACTGTGCAGCCAAGTGTAATCCTTCTGCTCCAGCGGGTCTGCCACTCGGAGCCAAACCCGAAATTCTGTTCAGCCCAAAAATAAGTTCTTTCCACAGCTTTACATTTTTTACTTACCTGTGGGACAGGCATCTCCAAAGATGTCATAAACTGATTTGATATCCATTCCTAAGATTAGGGGCTAAATGTGGTGCATGTAAATAAGGAAATGCTTAACCGCATGATAATTACACTGTTCACGTTATTGAGGCATTTGGTTAGAGACTTTCACCCATCCACGCTGCGGTAAAAGAGATCTTCTTTACTTGCAGACCATAGGGGGAAAATAAGAACAAAAAGCAAACAACAGCAAAACGCCACGTTTTTAATCTCTTAATCACTTTTTTTTCTGCAGGCAGGGAAGGCTCTCCCCTTTTCCAGTAAACGCGTTTCCAGATAGCTATTGCTTCCTTGTTCTTGTGAGCTGCATGTTTTATTTTGTTTGAGGAGGGGAGGTTGATTGTTTAAAGCACAATAGAGATGTGGTAGGAGAAGTAAGAAAGGACTGCGGCACAGCTGAGTGGTGTCCTTGTAGTCCCGCGCACACTCACGCTGTCGCTGAGAGCCGCGATGCCCGGGGCTCGCTCCCCTGCCGGGCCTCCCTCCGGCGGCTCCGGCCGTCGCAGTCCCTGCTACCGCCCTCGAGCACCCCCGCCGCTACACAGCAGGCCCCTGCGACCGGCGCCGACCCTTGGTATAGACTGGGCCCCAGGCTGCTGCCCGCGGCATCCCGACCTCCCCGGCAGGGGCAGGCGGCAGCCCGTGTCCCCCTCGCACGCACTTTATTTTCACCTGGTCCTAAAGCATAGGTTTTGGCAAACACCCTGTCGTTCCCCACCTCAGACACAAACTCAAGCACTGCCCCAATCCGTCCCCTCCGCGACCCCCCACCGGGATACAGCGGCAGTGCCGACCTCCTCCTTCTCTGAAGGCAGGAGGCTTTACTCTTCCCACCTAGAGAGCCGGGGCCGAACCCGTTACCTCTCTCTCCCTCGCCCATCAGGAGTGGGGTGGGTCCCGCACCTCCGGCTGCCCACCCCAGCCCCGCTTCGGATCCCGTACGCGGAACTCCCGGCTCTGTTCCCCTCCTGTCGTCCTGTTTGTCTGCCCGCTCGCCTACCTCCTTTTTAATTTCGCTGCCAGTGACTTAAGCCCAAACCAAAGGAGGCACAAGGAAAACAGCCATGGGCTCCAGGTCTATAACTACAAGTCAGAGAGAACGCCCAGAAGTTTGGAAAGAGAGAAAGGAAGAAGGCAGCGTACGGAGACAGGAGAACCGCTCTGCTGCTGCCGATGCTCCGGCTCTGCTCGTGGTTCGTGGCGACGGACCGACCCTGTTCGCTGTTTAAGTTGGCTCTTTTTCGGGGGCAGGTCTGCGGCGGGGGAAGATTCATCGCACTCATCATTTCGGGCTTAAATACATGAATTTTAGCGAAAAATACCAGTCGATCTGTCAGGCAGATTTGCAGCTGCTCTTGCGAGTGGAAAACTTAACTAACGCGGCTAAAGCCGATAGAGGAAAGTGGTTTGTTGGTATTTTGTTGTTGTTTTGGGGTTTGTTTGTTTGTTTGTTTGTTTGTTACAGCTGGTAAAACCTAAGAGGGTGAACATTTCCTTCTTGTCTCCGTGGTTTGTGCGTCCATCTGCAAGGGACAGAAAAATAATCAGTCGGCTCTTCAAATAAAGGGTAGCTGCACCTCTACCTGTTCTTTGTCATTGTCCCCTAAAGAGAATATATCATTCGGGACCCTCGTAAGCGGGGCTGAAGTACGCCGTAAAAGTAACACGGTGATGTCAGAGAGGAAATTGCCAACACATGTCTCCTGTATCCCAATTATATATTAATGTTCACTGCTTTCTTCTTCATCCTACATAAGCAATTGGTATCAGACTGAAAGTATTGCTTTTTTAGGACCGTGCGATAGCTGGTTGTGCTGTGCTCGGAATAACAACAAAAGAGTCAAGGAAATGTGCATACGCCTGGTGAAACAGGGAGAAACCGACGCATTTTTGGAGGTCCTCTATTTGGGGATTGGAGTTGTGGGGAGGAAACTGACCTGGAGACAGGAAACGAAGCTAGCAAGTGAAGAAAGTGACTTTCAGTGCACAGGCAGCCTTTAAAAGAGAAAGGAGCGATAAGCCAAACTGCTCTGCAGCTAGGGTGCCAAGTGGAAGCAGAGAGAGACAGCACATCTCAGTGAGAAAGATACTGCCGGGAGCGCCCGCCCGCCGTGCCTCCCTCCACACAGGCTGCCCCTGCCCCACCACGGCCGCAGGGGAGAGATAGGCCCTCATCTCCCGGGAGACCAAAATAATCGGTGCCTGCTGTAAAACAAAAAAAGTTAGCTGAAGGAATAAGGGCTGAGAGGCTGAAAGAAACAGAAGGAGTCAATCAGAAGGAACAAATAGACGGCAGCTCAGCACCGAGGCTTTTCAGGAGTTAGTGCTTATTTTGCACTCCAAGTACTAGGTAGATAGTCCCTCTCTGAAGACCACTGAAGACTGTAGGCTTCAGTGGAGCTGTTTTGGGGACTCTTACATCTCACACAGTTGCAGGAGACATCTCTACTGTGCATGGCGACAAAATGGGGGATTGGTGGTTCCTGCTCGCCTCCCTGCCCCATGCCACTGTCAACCAAATAGGAAGTGTTGGCTTGCCAAGCTTCAAGTTTCTTGTTTACTTAGGGGTGATGACAGTTTTCTGTAGTGGTTATTTTGGGGTTGGGTAAAGGATGAGGGGAGAGAAATCATGTATCAGTTTTATCCTGGAAAATTCACTGGTGGTCAACATCTGATGAAAGAACTGTACAGTTCTTGTGTGTGCAGGACAGTGGAGCCATCCCAAATAACGCCTCCCTGAGCTAGCTGTTGCCACAATTGAATGTTTCACATGTGTTATACTTGGAGCAGAGGCTACACACACACACGTGCTGCCACCAGGCCACCACAGCTTTATTGATGACAGATTTCTAGTAACTGCAGAGTTGTTTCTATTTTGCATTGCCAGTCATTGCAGGCGACAGACAGCCTGGCCTGGGGGTAAGCAGGGAGCTGGAGGTGGCTGGAAAGCTTCACATAGATGGGGGTGAAACACCCCACGGACATGAGCACAAGGACATCGAGGTGCAGCTCATCCCTGCACTCTCAGCCGGCATTGCCTGTTCATGTGGAGAGGCTGCTAGCCCTCCAGGAGCACCTTGCAGCCAGGTCTCAGTCTATTTAAAGCTAAAGCTGTTGCTGCAGACTTAAGACAGCATGTACCAATTCCCTCAGCTTGGCAACATTATTTTTGGCTGTAGATCTATCCCATGGAGTAGGAAATACAATGAAATTAAAACAGGGAAAGAAAAAAAAAAAGGAAAGAAAGAAGGAAAGAAAAAGAAAAGATGCTGAGAAAGTGCTCCAAACAGGGGAAGGACATGAAGCCATAAGCGCTGAACATCTGCCCTGACATGCTGTTCTGTGGTCACCTTCCCTCTGGCCTTGGCACCTCTGTCTGCCTGCGGTGGGGTGGAAGCTGTGGGGTGAGAGGAGGCAGCAGAGAAGTGAGCCTCTGCTGCTGTGGGGCCTTCCCATCTCATTTGTTGCTCCTGACTACCTTAGGATAAAAAAGGGTGGCCACTCCTCTGTATCATGATGTGGGGTCAACAACCTGCCCCAGGGTGGCTGGTGGGGAATGATCTTGAAACCAGCCAGGTCTGGACTGCAATTTTTCTAGGGTAGACTTCTCTGTGTGGACAGTGATGATACTGGGTCCTGATGGTGTGACCTGGCTTTAGTCTTCAACCTGCCTTTAGAGAGAGGTGATAAGATGTACTGCAGCTTTGCTGGTGCAGGTCAAGCCTAAATTCTGTTGTTGTCCATTCCACTATCACAGCCTGGCCTTAGAAATGGAGTAGTAATGAAAAAAAAGACATTTAAACAAATCATATTCCTGAATTGGGGTAATGAGAAATGTAGGTGCAGTGCATGCCAGAATCAAAGAAGCCTGTGCTTTCTCAGAAAACTTTATCTGTCAGAACTTCACAGAAAACACAAAAGGATGTGGTTAAGGGAGGGAAAGTAAATCCATTAGAGAAAAAACAAATCCCTTTCACTAGTGCAGAAGAAAACACACCACTTTGTAATGGGAAAGTACTGCTTGATTATGTTTTTTCCTCTAATCTATCAACCTATGCTTCTTTCAGTTCTATACAGAGAGCATTAATATATACATTTATGTAAAATACATTATTTACTGAAAAAAATGGGTAGCATTTCTACTTAAATGTCTGTAAATTAATTTTGACACCTTCTTCAGAGAGGCTCATATATTATTTTCTTTCACACACTGTAAAGTCTGATAGAGCTTGCCCCATGCCATTTACGCACCTTCCTGCTGTTTCAGCTTCTCCTACTTCAAACATATTTTCCTTTCTTTGGCTCAGTAAGAACAAGAAGAAAGGCAAGAAGGCTTAATGATACAGATGATTAATGTGGGCGATGGGAGGATAAAGAAAGAGGTGGAACTTGCTTTGCTTTGATTTTCCCAAAGTTATCAGTACCATTCTTATGATAAAGCTTGTCTTTGGCCACTCTAGTCAGACCGAGCTGCTCTTGGCCTAGACTGATCTGGTACTGTGGGCCATCACCTCTTCCACTGATTTTCTCTACTTCCTCTACTCAAAAGCTGAGTCTTACTCCATCACTTGCCTGTGTTAATGCCTACTGTACTGCAAAATATATTACTTCATTAAACAGTTCAGCTGGTTAACAGGAAGATTAATAGTCTTATTACCTTATTAACCTTATAACCTTATTAACCTATTAACTTGAGTTCATGTCTCTCTATATTCAGAGTATTCAAAGAACTACAGGGTATTATGAAGCTACAGAAAAGTTCCATTATAACCTTGCTTTCCATATGTTCAAAGCATTCTGAAAATGTTGCCTTTAGAACTCAGATTTCCTCTGTCTAGTAAAAACTACTGACATGCCAGAAGTCTTAACCCAGACTTTCAGAAAATTCACTGTATGTTTAAGGTATGAATCAGGACTTAGATTTTAGCTTAAATACTTTGAAATTTTTTTTTTTTTTTTTCACTCTGAACTTATATACCTTTGAGAACCAGGATTGCTCATCTAGCTGCTGGTGCAGATAGGATATGGGTTTCATTTTAAAATGATCTCTGAGAGACTCACTGTATGGAGCTGCTGCTGCCGAAGTCCAAAATTGTCATGCCAGGTTTTGGTATCTCCTCATTGTTATAATGCAGTACTCTGGGCCTGAGCTATTCCATTCTTTTTCCTTCTTGTGGGTTACTTCTGTGTAACAAAAACTACCTGTGGTTACTTGTAGTTTATACACATGTAACCCTCCTGTCAATGCATCTCCTTTTAGTTTTACATGCTTGTCTCTCCTTGGACTTGCAGCTGAGGTTAACCAGCTTTTAACAGCACCAGGCTCATAAAAGAATTCGGTTATCCCCTGATGTGATCATGGTTTACAGTTTAATTTTGGTAGGAGCACGGAAAATCAATATTGACGTTAAGGCATGTTCAGAGTGGATATGAGAAAGCCTGCTGTGATATCAGGCTGTGCCATTATAAATCCAGTGAAGAACTGCAATTGCAGCAAAACATGGCAGGAATACCTCTTGCTGTGCACCTGCATAGCCATAACTATGGTGATCTTGAAGGTTGCTTTTGACTGCTTCAGATATCTACTTTTGACATAAAGATTTTTTTTCTGTTTTATTTTAAAGAAAACAGGGACTTTTGGTTTAGTTACTACAGTGCCTTATTTCTCCAGAAAGTACTTCCTGTAACGGTCACACCAGTACAGCAGCCCTAACAGATTGTCTCCAACTCCAGGCTGCAGATCACTAATGTTTGCACATAGTAAAAAAAATTCCATCCAAGGATTTGAAATTTGGCTTCCTTGAAGTTTTTAATTCACAACCTCACATCCTGGGAGAGAAGAGAATAAATTTTGACAGTGTCTGCAAAACTTTACCTTAATCTCATTCTAATGACTACTTAAATTCTCCACCTCCCCTACTCAGGATGCTAGTATTTGACTTTGGCATTTTAAACCTAAAATATCAACACTCACTAGGCTTCTTGTCCAGAACAAACTTCCCGTAGCTCACCAGCCCTCTCTCTACCATGGTATGCTATTCACCCAGTGGCTCATCCAGTGACAGGTGGAATTTTTTACATTTGAGTAAGTTACTTGTCTTTTACCAGTAATGTCTCCTTAGTAACATCTTAGAATGACTCTTCAGTTCATTTTCCAGTCAGTTAAGAAACTAGTATTAAGAAATCTCCATAATGTGCCTATGAGCTAGGAACCTATGTGTCAGAATGACATATAGGCCAAAATGCTGGAAAAAAGGAAGATGTCTGTAGCCTTGCCATGTCATAGAATATAAAGAAGCAATTATTTTGTTTCTTTCGATAGAGGACTATTTATATGCTCTTAATTTTTCCTTGAGTTACTTTCCTCCTGTTATACTGGGTCAATAAGCAAAGCAGAATCATCAGAGTACAATAAAGGGGTTCACAGATGCATGAAGCAAACACCAACTCTGGACAGAAGTTAGATGAATATTTAAGCCAGTGAAGAGAGGAAGACCTATGACTATAATACAAGAAAGTTATGGAAAAGGAGGAAGGTAAAGTGACCTTTCTTTAGAAAAGCTGGGATACAGCTCTCTTACTGGAAGAGCAAGAAGAAAGGCAGAATAGAGAAAGGAGCTAAATAACCAGTCACTATCACGGTTTCCAAGGCAAGGGTTCCCACTCCTGAAGCATAACCACCTCCAATGTTTTATTGATGCACCTCTCCGGCATGCTGTCTTATCAAAGAGCCAATGCAGTCTGCAGAGAGAGTAGAATATTTTCTGTTATTCCAAGACTGGAAATTGGTACTGCGTCCCATTCATTCTCTTCCCACATAGTGCATTGGTGGTGTGTGGTCAAAAGGAAATGGTACCCTTCAGAAATCTTNATTCAAAGAACTACAGGGTATTATGAAGCTACAGAAAAGTTCCATTATAACCTTGCTTTCCATATGTTCAAAGCATTCTGAAAATGTTGCCTTTAGAACTCAGATTTCCTCTGTCTAGTAAAAACTACTGACATGCCAGAAGTCTTAACCCAGACTTTCAGAAAATTCACTGTATGTTTAAGGTATGAATCAGGACTTAGATTTTAGCTTAAATACTTTGAAATTTTTTTTTTTTTTTTCACTCTGAACTTATATACCTTTGAGAACCAGGATTGCTCATCTAGCTGCTGGTGCAGATAGGATATGGGTTTCATTTTAAAATGATCTCTGAGAGACTCACTGTATGGAGCTGCTGCTGCCGAAGTCCAAAATTGTCATGCCAGGTTTTGGTATCTCCTCATTGTTATAATGCAGTACTCTGGGCCTGAGCTATTCCATTCTTTTTCCTTCTTGTGGGTTACTTCTGTGTAACAAAAACTACCTGTGGTTACTTGTAGTTTATACACATGTAACCCTCCTGTCAATGCATCTCCTTTTAGTTTTACATGCTTGTCTCTCCTTGGACTTGCAGCTGAGGTTAACCAGCTTTTAACAGCACCAGGCTCATAAAAGAATTCGGTTATCCCCTGATGTGATCATGGTTTACAGTTTAATTTTGGTAGGAGCACGGAAAATCAATATTGACGTTAAGGCATGTTCAGAGTGGATATGAGAAAGCCTGCTGTGATATCAGGCTGTGCCATTATAAATCCAGTGAAGAACTGCAATTGCAGCAAAACATGGCAGGAATACCTCTTGCTGTGCACCTGCATAGCCATAACTATGGTGATCTTGAAGGTTGCTTTTGACTGCTTCAGATATCTACTTTTGACATAAAGATTTTTTTTCTGTTTTATTTTAAAGAAAACAGGGACTTTTGGTTTAGTTACTACAGTGCCTTATTTCTCCAGAAAGTACTTCCTGTAACGGTCACACCAGTACAGCAGCCCTAACAGATTGTCTCCAACTCCAGGCTGCAGATCACTAATGTTTGCACATAGTAAAAAAAATTCCATCCAAGGATTTGAAATTTGGCTTCCTTGAAGTTTTTAATTCACAACCTCACATCCTGGGAGAGAAGAGAATAAATTTTGACAGTGTCTGCAAAACTTTACCTTAATCTCATTCTAATGACTACTTAAATTCTCCACCTCCCCTACTCAGGATGCTAGTATTTGACTTTGGCATTTTAAACCTAAAATATCAACACTCACTAGGCTTCTTGTCCAGAACAAACTTCCCGTAGCTCACCAGCCCTCTCTCTACCATGGTATGCTATTCACCCAGTGGCTCATCCAGTGACAGGTGGAATTTTTTACATTTGAGTAAGTTACTTGTCTTTTACCAGTAATGTCTCCTTAGTAACATCTTAGAATGACTCTTCAGTTCATTTTCCAGTCAGTTAAGAAACTAGTATTAAGAAATCTCCATAATGTGCCTATGAGCTAGGAACCTATGTGTCAGAATGACATATAGGCCAAAATGCTGGAAAAAAGGAAGATGTCTGTAGCCTTGCCATGTCATAGAATATAAAGAAGCAATTATTTTGTTTCTTTCGATAGAGGACTATTTATATGCTCTTAATTTTTCCTTGAGTTACTTTCCTCCTGTTATACTGGGTCAATAAGCAAAGCAGAATCATCAGAGTACAATAAAGGGGTTCACAGATGCATGAAGCAAACACCAACTCTGGACAGAAGTTAGATGAATATTTAAGCCAGTGAAGAGAGGAAGACCTATGACTATAATACAAGAAAGTTATGGAAAAGGAGGAAGGTAAAGTGACCTTTCTTTAGAAAAGCTGGGATACAGCTCTCTTACTGGAAGAGCAAGAAGAAAGGCAGAATAGAGAAAGGAGCTAAATAACCAGTCACTATCACGGTTTCCAAGGCAAGGGTTCCCACTCCTGAAGCATAACCACCTCCAATGTTTTATTGATGCACCTCTCCGGCATGCTGTCTTATCAAAGAGCCAATGCAGTCTGCAGAGAGAGTAGAATATTTTCTGTTATTCCAAGACTGGAAATTGGTACTGCGTCCCATTCATTCTCTTCCCACATAGTGCATTGGTGGTGTGTGGTCAAAAGGAAATGGTACCCTTCAGAAATCTTTCTTAACCACCAGTGTGACTGTACCACCAACACTTACTGGCATAGCAAATCTGCATCTTTTAAAATTGTTACTGTAAGCTCATAAGAATTTGGAGTACCTATAAAGGTTCTAAAAATGCTTAAATAAAAAGGTGTTCATTTATTTATTATGTGAAAGTAATTTAACAAATTGATTAGACAATCCTCACAGGTATTCACAGGCATGTTCAGGAGAGAAGTCAGGAAGAGTAACATACTCAGTTTCCTGATTGTCAAAATACCAATGGAAAGTATCTATGGGTGAATGCAGATAGTGCTTTCCTTAAGTTCTTTCCCTACTTACTGGACCTTGCCCCAGTCAGGGTGAGCACATTTTCTAGCCACCTGTCTCAAGTTCACTGTGCCTTGAAAACTAGTGGGGAGCCTTGAGGGTCCTTGACCTTGGAGACATTGTGCAGGATGCTGCAGAAGACAGGAGTAATAAAGACACTGACCACAGTTTTGTCCAAAAGTGATGTGGTTATGTGAACTGTCTATTCTTTAGCCTCCAGAATTCACACTGCCACTTTCCTCTAGCTGACCGTCTTCTGCTGTTTGCAGCAATACCAGCATGAAGAGGGCAAGAGGTGTTTCTTAAAATGACACACAAAGCTTGCCAACATCCATACTTTTAGGAGTAAGATCACTGCTGTTCAAACTAATAAATGTCATCTCTGTAATAGCATCATGCTGGTTATCTTCCTATGGGTGACTGTGGTGGTTTGAACTTGGCTGGACACCAGGTGCCCACCAAGATACTGTCCCTCCCCACTCCTCTCAGCTGTACCAGGTGGAATAAAATGAAACTTGTAGGCTAAAACAAAGGCAATTTAATGAAAAGTGAAGCAAGGATGTGCATGCAGAATCAAAAGACAGCAAAGATGTATTCTCCACTTCCCATCAGCAGGCAATGTCTGTCCTCTTTTCCAGGAAGCAGGGCTCCAAACACATAATGGTTGCTCTGGAGGACAGGCTGATGCTCCCACCTTCTCCTCCTTTACTTAGCTTTTATAGTTCAGCTGATGTCATATGGTATGAAATATCCCTTTGGTCAATTTGGGTCAGCTGTACCAGTTGTGTCCCCTCCCAAGATCTTGTCCACCCCATCCCACTGAAGGGGGAATGTTGAAAAAAAATCAGCCTTGGTGCTGTGTGAGCCCTGACCAGCAGCAGCCACAACACCAGTGTGTTAACAGCACCTTTACAGCTGTGAGAGCTGCTATGGGGAAAATTAACTCCATCTCAGCCAGACCCAATACAGTGACAGAAGCCTGTGTTGTCTTTCAGGCTGAGATACTTAGGTTTTCTCTGTGACCAGTAAAGTGAAGTATCCACAGTGTTAACACTGGCTGCAGAGCAGTTTGTGAACGCCATTCTGTCAAACCTTAGCAATTATTTTAAGTCCATTAGCAACAAGAATAAAATAATCATAGAAAAACAGAAACATAGATTCATTTCAGTTGGAAAAGCCCTTTAAGATCATTGAGTCCAACCATTAACCTAACACTGCCAATTTCACCACTAAACCATGTCTACATGGTTTACACTTCTTTACATGTCTTCTAAATTCCTCCAGGGATAGTGACTCCACCACTTCCCTGGGAAATCCATTCCAATGCTTAATAACCCTTTCAGTAAAGCAATTTTTCCTAATGTCAAACCTAAGTGTCCCCTGGTGCAACTTGAGACCATTTCCTTTAGTCTTATCACTTGTTATCTGAGAGAAGAGATGGACCTGCACCTTGTTAAAGGTGGGTAGAGTTTCCTCTCAGCCACCTTTTCTACAGGCTAAACTACCCATGTTCCATAAGCTTCTATTCATAAGACCTGTTCTCTTTACCCTTCACCAGCTTTGTTCACCTTCTTTGGACTTGATTCCAGCACTTCAATGTCTTTCTTGCAGAGAGGGGGTCAAAACTGAACACAGTATTCAAGGTGTAGCCTTACCAGTGCAAAGCAGGGCAGAGTACAGGGGGATGGATGATCCCTTCCTTAGACCTGCTGGCCACACTATTTCTGATAGAAGTCTGGATGCTGTTGGTCTTCTTGGCCAGCTGGGCATACTGCTGGCTCATATACAGGCAGATGTCAACCAACAACTCCAGGTCCTTTTCTACTGGGCAACTTTTCAGCCACTCATCATTGTAGCATTGTAAGGGGTTGTTGTGACTGAAGTGCAGGACCTGGCGCTTGGACTTGTTGAACATCATGCTGTTGGCTTTGGCCCATCAATCCAACCTGTCCAGGTCCCTAAAATCATCAATCATGTAAAAAAATCTTTGCTACTATAAGATCTGTAGTATCTTTCTGACATCATAATGATATGGACCTCTAGAAGNCTCCAGGTCCTTTTCTACTGGGCAACTTTTCAGCCACTCATCATTGTAGCATTGTAAGGGGTTGTTGTGACTGAAGTGCAGGACCTGGCGCTTGGACTTGTTGAACATCATGCTGTTGGCTTTGGCCCATCAATCCAACCTGTCCAGGTCCCTAAAATCATCAATCATGTAAAAAAATCTTTGCTACTATAAGATCTGTAGTATCTTTCTGACATCATAATGATATGGACCTCTAGAAGTCTGGAAAAGGAAAAAAAAAAAAAAAAAGGAAAAGCCACCAAGTGGCAAAATCATCCACTCAGGAGAAAAATGTCTGCCCTTGTGGGCAGATCTTGGAGATGGGAGGCCGTGTGTGTCAAGAAAACTTTGTGGTCAAGCCTCATGGGTACTTCTTTTTCATGCAGAAATACTGAATGCCTCAGGATTACCTGTTGAGGGGTTTACATTCTTTTGCACAGGCTGTCACGCTGATGTGCCTACAGAGAACCCATAGTGACTGCAATTATGCAGTAGGTGTCTGCCAGAGTGTCACATCAGCACCCATTAGCAGAAATATGTTCTCTTCTTTTATTTTATTTTTTTTTAATTTTTTCCCTGGAGACTCCAGCATCAAAATGAAATGTTCTGATTAAAATAACATTTGCTACCTTCACCGATCTCTCCTGCGTCCTGCTACAAGAACACCAAAGCCACTTACATGAGTGGTTGATCCAAGTCCAGCCTGATGTCACAGGAAAGGACAGAAATCAAAGTAAGAAGCTGGGTTAGCAGGATGAAAGCACTTTTTCATGGAGCTTGGGAGGAAAAGAGATGTTATTTCTCTGACCATTTTGTAACATGTTCTCAAGCTGATGTGTGATAAAAGTCTTGGAAGACATGCTCAAAAATCCTACAGCCAAACCTATCCTAGGTTTGACTTCCAGTCACCTATGTAATTGCAACATAGAATTTGTTGTGGACCATGTGCAGCTCTTCAGATGCATTTACACATGGGTTTGGTCAGCTCAGGTAAGCATGCTTAAGTCCAGAGCAAGAAATATCCTGTCAAGTTGATTTGGATGCTGTAGGACATATCACAGCAACAGTGGGATATGAAAAGTCCAATGGAAAGAGAGCCCCTAACTGGAGCTGGAGGGAGATTGGGGTCTGGTAGTTTGGTTTGCACAAAATAGGAAACCAAAATAATTGCCCTCTCAAGGCCTGCTGTGATGTCATTTCACAATGTTCTGCAATTTCTAAACTTGAAAACAAACAAACAAACAAACAAAACATCCACAAAACAAAAACCAAAAACCTGCAACAAAAAAAACCTTCTGCTACAAAGTAATTTATTGTGCTGCTGGTCTGTTCACATAGCTCAGCTGAAAATGCTGCAAGGCAAAAGTAACAACAAAGATGTGCACTCCTTCTCTTCCTGTTCACCTTAATGAGGTGCAAACTCAAAAGGCTCTGTATGCAATTTAAATGTTGCCATTAAACTTCAACTATTTTTTTTTTCCATTAACAACCATTACATTACAGTTCTTCAGCAATCCCATGTATCAAGAGAGGCAAGAGTCTGGGGGAGAAATATACTTTGCCGTATTTTAAACTGAAGAACTGAAAGCATTCTTCTGTATGGAATGTACAGGAAATTTTGTACTCTTTTAGTGCTTCACTAGGTAATCTAATCTGTTAATTTGTTCTGGTGATTATGTGGTTGTGTGGTGATGTTGTAGTAGTCCTTCCAACATATTTTAATAGAACAGGATTAAAAAAAAAATACCATAGCATGAGGCTATTAACTAGTTAGAAATAGATTTGCATCAGGATTCTGCAGCTGCTTTCCTCAACATGGAAAGGAAGACTTGCTGCTGATTAAAATTGTGTAAGCCTTATTTGTTTTCCTCTGATCCTTTATTCTCCAAAATGAAAAATCTGGTCTGCTGTAAACCGTAACCATTTTGCTTGTTTGCTCAGCCTCAGTATTTTAGAAATAATTTTTTGACAGCTCCTTGAACTTTTCCTTGCCTAATATGACAGAGCAGGTTGGGAATGAATGGCACTTTGACACGTCCCCACTGCACCAAGTGGAAACTCCAGGCTTTGCTTCTCAGTAAAGAGAATTACCAGGACTCTGTAAACCTGCTGATCAGCACTGCCCAGCTCTTTTCCCCAGCGTATTTTACTCTAGACCACAAAGGATTTGCCTGAGGGAAGCAGAAGAAACTGTTATGCAGTGCCAAGCTCAGAGTTACAGCTCTGCCTAGTTGCTAAGAAACTATGTAGGAGGAGGCTTGGTGGGGCCCAGAGTCTGTAACGAGCAGCATGGTGAAAGTATGAACTTTCAGAAATAATGAGTGTCATGCACCACTTGTAAAATTCTGGATTTTCTGTTGCTCAGATGAACTAGAACAGGTTGTTATGGGAATAGCAAGTACCACCATTTTAGCTAGTTAGCCTTTCCCTTCTAAATATGACGTCTGACTTGAAAGCTAGTGCAGTGAGAGTGGACTTTCTACATGTGCAAAATAATGTATTTAGTCACAGCTGTTTTTACAGTTGTTCTGTTACACATGAGGACAACAGCAGAACTGTCCTAAGAGTCTGACTACAATACTGTTGCTTAATGTGATCCTTGTTTACTCGGTTTATTCTGTGACTCACAGACTTTACCATTAGTATGACAGATCCTTTTTCACTAATTTTTCCTGTCCTTTTGACTAGTAAGGAAACCTTTAAAATACATGTATTTTAAAAAAGCAAATCCTATCAGCAACTGTGAAAATAAGTATTGGAAAAAATCAATCTTTCTTATAAATTATGTTGTAAAGATGTAAAATTATTAATTGCCATTTTAGTAGAAATTCTGCAAGAGAGTCTATGGGTTAGTAGTGAAAAATTCTAACAGGAGGGAATTTCTTATTTGACTGATTAAAACTCTTGACACACTTTCAGCTCATGCAGTTCTATTTACTTAATCCTAAGAACCTGAATTCTGTAGTAAGCTTTAGATGATTAGTAGATCACCTCTGCAAGGTGATTTACTGCCTCCAAGTTTCGACTAGAGACCAACTCTGCTCGAATGAGGTTAGTCCAGCTGGTATATTGTGATAGTTGTTAGGCACATGAAGCCATGAAATTGCAAAACCTGTCTGCAAAGCCTTTTATAAAAGCACTTGGCGAGGAATTTTATTCCTCCAGTGTGGCCTGCTAGGGCTAAAATGTTTTGGTATTTATTTAAATTTTGAAACGCGATTGCAAGCAGATTAACTCTTCTACTCTCTTAGTCTATGCTTATCACGCCGTTCAGGGCACGGCGCTTGCCCTCACTGATAGCGTTGCTGTCACGCCCTACTCCCCACGGCAGGAGCGGGGTATTTGATATACACGCAGCAGAGACTGAAACGGAGCAACCGGCGGCTCTACCACTGCCCGTGCGCTTATCCCCTGACAGCGCTGCCTCCTCGCTGCCCACACTCGGGGTACATCCCGCGGCCGACCGCAGCACCCGCGGCCTATGCCGCCGCGCCGATTCCTGCCTCCCGACGCCTGGCCCCCACACCCTGCAGGCGGCTCGGCGCAGAGCGCCGCCCCCGGGCGCCTGCCACACGCTGCTAGCCCCGCCCCACGCCTCTCTCCCCATAGGCCGTCGCCCTTCCTAATATGCAAATATCGGCGGCGGTCCCGGTGTGTGCGGCAGCCGCCAGGCGGAAGTGGAGAGCCGCGCTTCCCGCGCCGGGGGCGCCGGCCGAGACGGTCGCCGAGTCTGCCAGGGGGCGCGGGCCGCGGGCCGCTCACCGATAACGCACCCCGCCCCTCCCCAACGCGCCGCGCCCCACCCGGCCCCGCTGCGTCCCTCTCCGCCAGCCCCTCTCCGCGCAGCGCGCCACCGGCCAGAGGTGCGCGGGCGGTGGCGCGCAGAGGCAGCGCAGCCTTCACACGCACATCTGTGTGTGTATGTATAGCTTATATCTCTGTGTATAACATACATGCTTGTGTATGTATAACGTGTATATGTGCGTGTGTAACAGACGTGTGTACGTATAACGTGTATGTGTGTGTGTGCATGTCTAACACAAATGTGTGTGTGTGTGTAGAAAAGTTTTAAAAAAAGATTGCTGGAACCTTGTCCAGCGGCCACCGCAAAGTGCTTTCCAGCCTGGCAGCTCAAAAGAGGAAGAAAGATTGGGAAGAAAGGAGGAGGCGAGGGGGGTGCTGCCCGCAGCCCGTGACTTTACTGCCTCTTCTCTTTCTCTGGCCAAGACTTTTCATCCCAATCAATGTCAAGAAAAAAGCTGGCAACAGAAACAAACCAAATATAAAGCCAACAGCCCACCTGAGCAAAGAAAATAATACATTCCCCTGCCCTCACCCCCTCAGGCCGAAAAAAAAAACAGCCAACAAAATAAAGCAGCAACAAAAAAACCCACCGCACAACTAAAAGCACCCCACCCCGAAACAAAAGGCAGAAGGCCGCTTCTGGAAATAAAATATAATAACAACAAAAAGACCCCAACACACCGAGTCCTTGAGGAAAGATTTGATTCCTGGAAAATGTGAAGCCAGCAGCCCCGTGGCCTGTGTTACAGATTCCAAGATCTGACTTATTTAATGCAATACACCGCAATGGTACGTAGTGCTTAACAAGATTTTTACACATGTATATATTTGCTTACTTATTTTTATTTTCCTGCCTCTTGTTTTGTAATTTCTCCAGTTTGAGACTGGGTCTCTGTGGTTTAAAAGTGCATGTTATACCCTCTTCTTAAATGCTTATATAAATTCTGCTTTACAGGATGAAATATAACTGGTGGATTGTTTATGTTTCGCTTTTTTTTGGCAGCTTTTGTATATGGGTCACGCTTTTATGCCAGGAATCAGTTGATGGGAGTTTGCGTCCAAAAGTGCTGAACTTGGCATATTTCCTGCTTCAACTTTTCTCCCCTCCCCCTTCTTCTCTGGCAGGCAACTATCAGTTAAGTGCTGGAAAGGATTAATGCAAATGCTATTTTATTTGTACCTTGCAGACAGTTCTTTTTCACCTCTTTCTTATTGCTGTAAGATTGTCTCTTTACTCATGTTTTAATATAATGGCTTTACTCATGTTTTAATATCTCTGGCTGTCTTGGTGGTTTTTGTAGTTAATGGCAGCGTTCAGTGAATAATGTTGAGGAAACGGCATTGCTGATGTTTATGGTCTGCTCGGTAAACTGTCTGGAGGCTTTTGTTCGTCTCTTTCGCATTATATTGCAGGATGCAGTGTTCGGGTGGCATTTCTGGCTTGTTTTTTAGTTACTTCAGAGGGTTTCTTTTTGTTCTTTTTTTTTTTTTTCTCCTTTTTTCACTGTTTTGTTGTGGGACCTGTGTGTGTATTTTAATTCACTCCTTTCTCTTTCGTGTCTGTGTGTATGTGTATGTGTGTGTCTGTCTGCTTTTCCTCTTGTCCTCTCTTCGCCTCTGTGTCTGGGCCACATTTTAATGCACAATATCCCGTCCATTAAGTTGTGGTTGAATGCGGAGTGTGTGAGGACTTGGCAGCTCTCACGTTGAAGGGGGTGGGGAAGCAAGTTTTGACTCTGACACAAGATGCCGATGTGGCGTGATCTGAATTATTGTAAGGGCTGCGAACATGGCCATCTTCTCCTCCTGCTGCTGGAAAGAGCTGCCTTTGAACTTGAAACGGGACAGACAAGATTTCCAACTTTTTTTTTTTTCCCCCTAAAGTACAGTAGGTGGCAGGGAAAAGGCGGCAGAACACAATGTTTGTAATTTTAACTTCAAATCACAAGATAAAATAAAACACTTTAATCTAATTTGGACATATATTTGAATCCAGCTTCTAGACATCCCCTACTCCCTCCCCTAATATTGTCAAAAGCTGGCAAGTGATATAAACTGTTAGAAAAGACAATGCTGACGTTTTATTGCTCTTATTGTTACTATTGCTCTTTAGGGCATTACAAGATCAGCAAACGTGAATTTTAAAATAATTTTACTGTAAGAGGTTTTCATGTCTTTGTAAGACTGAGAATGACCCACAGTGTGGACAAAAACTACACTGTTGTGTAATGCAAAACGTGGTTTACAGCTTTACACTTGAGGTTTGATGTTCTCATTTGCTGGTCTGGGAGCTGTGGAAAGCTCAAGTATTACAGTCCCATCAAAACATATGTGGACAGGGGTAAAGTGCACACACCCTTCATATGTATGTGTGTCTGAGTAAAAATCAGTAATGTATTTCTTTACTTTTGATTGTATATATGCACACTTTCTATCTGATCATACATATACACAGTTTATACACAGTGCATATTTCTTCTGATCACACAGAAACAAACAAAAGTGCTAGTAAACATTATGATGCATGTATTTCTAGATGTGGTACTACGCTGATGTAGAAGTTCTACTGATTTCTGCATTTTTATGTCATAAATACCTTATGATTCAGCTGCATATGAAATGTACTTAGACCGCATAAAAAAATGTATCAGCTTGCTTATTTAACTAGTTATGTTTGTTCTCTAAATGTTTCTACACAACTTTTGTGCATATACTGAAGTTTATATATACATAAGTATCTATATGTCTACACAATACTCCTGTACATAGGAAAACAGACTGAGGCTCTTATTATGCCAAAGATGTGAAATTTAACATTTTAGTTTATTATGATGGTACAAAAAGTCTTATAAGCAATGAAGACTAGTTATACAGATAGAATTGCCATTAGATAACACTATGATGGTGAGTTACTTGGCTGAGATAACCTATACTGTATTTGTGCTGTTTAGTATTTCTGAATGTAGCCAAGTAATTCTATATCTAATGGACATGTCTGAACAGCATTTTCTGACAAAGGGTAAAAAAATAAGTTAATAGTGTTGCTATTAAACTAGATACATAACACCCCCCCAACAAATAACCGAAAAAAACCCCAACCCCAAAAACATGTACCCAACAAAACCAAACAAAATAAGTAAAGCTGGTATTCTGGATGACATAGAACAATTAAGTTTTGGAGCTGGTTCTCAGATATTGAATCTTTTAGATGAAATGCCACATGTCAGAATTGTTTTTGATTTTCACAAAGAGACTACTGGAATTAAAAAAAAAAGATTTCTTAGATGTTGAGCATAAATAGTCACCCAAACTGCCTGCTTGTATTATGAGAGTATCTTAGGCTGTATATTTCAGCATTAGCAATACCTTTCTCTTTGATTTTTGAGGCATAATCATAGTCTTGTGCTCTGAAACTTGACAGTTGAGCAGTTAGTCTGGCCAAAGGGCATCAGCTGAAATTCTGCTTGAGGAGTGATACAGGTGGCCTAACTGGCCTTTCCACTTTTTAATGTTAAAGTCCAAGGGTAGTGCCACTTCGCAGCATCTGGTAAAGTTTGTGAGCATTGTCTATGAGGGAGAGGTGGTTAAAAGCAGGTTTTCAGTTCAAGGCTGCCTTACCTGGATCTGTGCTACTGGCAGAAAACTGCTCTGGGGAGCTAGAATGGGTGGTGGGGAGTGAGGCAATATCCCCTTGTAGTCAGAAAGTCTTTCTGTTTCTTTCCTGAGATGAGTTTTTTCAGATTCAAAAGTGTGGTCTGTGGATGTCCCTCCATCACAGCAACCCTAACCCAGAGGTGTGTGGGAGGGTGGGAGGATTGGAGGGGGTGTGGAAGCAGCCCCTTCTCTGTCGGGTGCATCATCTCAGGGGGAGTGATTCACACACATCTTCAGTAGATACCACTTGCAGGTGTAAAGGGTGCTTTTTCTTCCTGATTGTGAATTTTTGTTGCAAGAAGTTTTCTAGAATGCATGTGCCCATCCCAGCACCTGGTTTCTCACCAGGAATGTCAGATGGTGACTTATATTTTCTTTACTGTCCACACTGAATGCACAGCTGAGTTTCTAGATACAACATATAGGTTGACATAGATCTGGCAGTGAGGACAAAAAAACCCAACTGTCCTCCAGCCTGGAGCTCCAAGGCTAAAGAATTTGCAGGAGTAACGGAGTTTTTATTGTATGGGGTGGTAGGAGAGGTTTTGTTTTTTTTTATAGGAGATGGGAAGTTAACACAAGCCAGTACTTCAAGGCAATCAAACCACTTTAGCAGAAGGTCTCCCTGAATGCCTTTGCCCAACCACTGTGGCTGCTACCATTGCTGCATTGATACCATGTTTCTTCAGGCTAACCCATTTCCTACATACCTATTTACCTCACAAAGGAAGCAGCAGAGTTGCCTGGTTTTTATTACTTTAATGCAGTCCTTTCTCTGTTCTGGAAAGAATCCTTAGCTTGTTTTCCCGTGAAAGTTGCTGGGACAGGGATGGGATATATGTGTGTAAGATTCTCCCAGAGCAAAACCATCCTGTATGGTTTCCTGCTGGGAATAACCAGAAGGAAGAGAGCTGCAGCATGCCCTTTGGGTGCCCTATTCAGCCTGCTTTCACTAACACACTGGTAGTCTGTGTGTCAAACTGGAGGCAAACCTATGACAACTTGCTTTATGCCTGCCTTACCTCCTAGGTCATGCAAAAGCCAAGATGCTACTTGAGCCGTGCTGGCCAGGCAGCTCCATTTCTAACAGAAGGCTCTAACTTGAGGGGCCTGCTAAATTCTGGCCAAGAGGACTGGCTCTGGGAAGTCTCTGGCTGTGCTGTGATTGCTAGCAGTGGTATTCTGAGGGGTATTGGCACATGCTGCAGGTCTGACTAGGCTCTGCCCATCTTGTTGTCTCTGGGTAGGGTCATAAATCCACCCTCAGCCAGCTCCTGTGGAGATGTTAAAACATTGTCACCCTGACTCCACATGCCCTTGCACCATCTAGGACTGCAGAAAGTCCCCAGCTTGGTGTTTAACATTACCTTATACTTTTTCATTTGCTTTTTCTTGCTTGCCTCTCCTTGCTCCAGGGACCTTTCCAGACAGTTTATGCTTTTAGTGCACTGGTCTTTAGTGTGAAGCAGTCCCTTGACCAGGACCTGGGAAAGAAGTGGGGTCTGCAGCAAAACCTGTCTGGGAAAGGGGACACTTCTCACATCTATGCAGCTCACATGGGCAGCTTTGCTGATGTTGGTGATGATGCTGGGGGCTTGCCTTGATCTTACAATGGGGTGTGAGGGAGAAGGGGGACAAGGGGGGTTATTACAGTTTTAAATCAGGTCTGCAATAAAGGCTTATTGTGTAAGAGTTCACTCACTCAAGGAGGTGTGTTCAAGGACATCAGTGCATTTGTGGCAAGGGGAATGTCTTTTATGGTAAATTAACTCTAGTTGAATATTTATTCAAAGAGAAACTCCCATATTTAAAGCTGGCGTTATCAACTTTTTGCGGTGTCTGGGTAAAGAAAAAGATGGTAGGATCTGGGGGATATACTACACCAGGTATGAAAATAAATTTTGCTCATAGTGGTTTACTCATCCCTTCTTGTCAAAGTGTATGCACTGAACTTGTCATTTACCAATGTGGTCTTTAGAAGAGAAGAGCTGTGTCTGTTGCTTGAACTTAGAAAATGTGAGGAAACTGGGCAAGTGCAGCCAGAAACTCTGCTGCGGGGATGTAGTGTGGATTCCGCAAGGGTTAACCTGTTGGGCTCTTACTGATTCCTTTGACATTACCTGTCTTGTACGGGCTGTCTTCTTCCTCCGCCCATCCCTCTACTTCTTTTGGTTTGTAAATTTATGGAAATTGCAATTGGTAGACTTGGCGAGCTCCCCTCATTAAGAGCCCTCTTTAAAAATGGGCTGTGTTTGAGCATTTCCCTAATGAGGACAGGACGGGGTTAAAAAGTGACCATTTCATGGTTGACTTGAACCTACCTACTTTCCTTGATGTGTCGTTGTGAAATGCCTGACGTGAATAAACTCTCACTTTGGGCAAGGAGGAAGTCAGCGGTCGCTCCAGGACGCCGCGCCAGCGCCGCTCAGCAGCTCCTTCCCACAGACGGCAGCGGCACTCCTCGGGGGGTGTCGCACACACAGAGCACCCCTGCCCGCCGCGAGCCGTGCACTGCATCGCAGCCTTTCTCCCAACAGGAGACATAAGTCTTCTTCATTGCTAGCCAACCCTCCCTCGAGAACCAACCCCCCCCCCCCCATTCCGCCTTCGCAAGCTGCCCCGGGAGAACGAAACCAGATCCCGCGCCCTGTTGCTGCATGGCAGAAGAGACCCTCCGCTGCCGCCCGGCAGCAGCCTGCGAGCGCGGGGACTGCAGTCACCGGCGGTGCTGGGCAGGGCGCTCCTCGCTTTCAGGGGACGTGGAAGGGGCTGCCCTTCCCTGTGCCCCTTGCGGCAGGGAGGGGGCCGCTGAGTGGGGAGCGGAGGAGTCTGAGCCCAGTCGCTGCCGACAAAAACGCACCCTGAAAGGAGGAGGAGGAGGAGGAAGAGAAAGCTCCTGCAGATGGCATCTCCTTCCCCGCCCCCCCCCAACTCCCCCCCCAACTCCCCCTTCAACTTTCTCCCACCAGAAGAGAGGGAAAATGAGGGATGTTTGCAAAACGTGCTAGTTCCTCTGCAGCTTTAGGTGGTGATTAATAAAGAGGGAGGGCAGAGGAGGGGGATCTAGTGGAGAAGGAATGTGTTTCCAGGAGGAGGAGGAGTGTAAGCGATGATTGTGTAATTAAATAATAAAAAAAACAACCCAACAACCCAACCTTAAGTCGCATTTGGTGAGAGCGCTGGAACTGGGTCCAGAGGGTGTAACCGGTGGATTTTCCAACTTCCAAGTTTTGCAGACTGAGGCGGGGGGGGCGGGGAGGCACGGTCCCGGCGGGAGCAAATCGGGAGGGAGCGCGAGGGAGAGATTTATCGTTCGAATTTTCAAGAGATCATTTTTATTACAGTGGGCGTTTGGAAGGCAGCCTCACCATCGCCCGCAGAACCGGGGGTGGGGGGGAAGCGGGCAGAGGCCGCCCGGGGAGCCCGCAGGCCGCGCGCTGCCCGCCGGCGCGCGCGCGCTCCCGAGCGCGTGGTCGCTGCTGCCCTGCGAAGTTTCGCCTGCCATCAGTCTCCGGGTTTTTCCTGCTTCGCTCCGGGCTCTAACCTTGAACTTTCGAGAGAGTGGTGACAGTACCGTAATAACCCACCACCACCACCACCTTCTTAAAAAAACCCAAAACCAAAACAAAAAAACCAAAAACCCAAGGCAAAACCCAAACAACAACAAAAAATCCTAAAAAAACCCAAACCAAACAACAACAACAAAAAAAATCTTCCCGCCTCCCCCCTCCCCCCCAGTGTCCTTCCCCCTCATCTGCAAAACAACCAGCAGCAGCAGCAGCAGCAAAAGCAAGACTCCTGCGCCGCCGACTACAAGAGGGTTAAAAGTGTAGATTGGATTTCACCCCGGGAAATCTAGCACACGGAGTGAACTTGAATCTTTGGCTATTTAAGGAGGACTGGGGTTTGTTGTGAAGTTGTGGTGATCCAGGGCAGAGCCCCGTCCTGATTGATTTCATCTTCCTTGAGTCTCAGATGACTGTAAAATGAATAGATGAAATTATTCCTTTTTGAGGCTTTTCTTAGGGGCTCTCCGGGCAGCGTGTTCTCAAAGCGAAGTCATGATGTATTCGCCAATCTGTCTCACTCAGGTATAGACGCGGTTTATTACATTTATTTGATAATTTATTTCCTTAATTTAAAGTTTGTTTGTTTTTTGTTTTTGTTTTTAATATGTACGTGAGTTGTTAATGAGTCATTGCTACTAGTCGTAACGGGTTAAAGAACAGTTGTAACTGCTTGTCAGATCCAGACTCCTTTTGCAGGAGAGAATAGTAGAGAATAAACTGTACGAGGCCATTGTTTTGGAGAGATCCATTCAAAGTGTCACCGGTAGACAAATACTGTTAGTTGTTGGTGTTTAAGAAATCAAAGGTTAACAAAATGGAAATGAGCATAATTGCGCTAAAAAGCAGGTTTGAGAAGAATTAATATGATCGAAATCAAACGATTTGCTCTCTTTTCAGCTCTCTACGCAGTCTACTCAAAAGGCTTGAAGGGAAAAGTGCCATTTTTTGACAAAAACCCGAGCGCTTGCCGGTGCGAAGCAATCCTCTCTTATGCTTAATTAATATTACGTAGCCTGCCAACTAGCAGGGCAAAGTGAGCCGGGATGACCGCGCCGCGCAACGTTCTCTCGTTCGGCGGTGAAGAAGCGCACGGCGTTCCCCCAGCTCCGCGGCGGGGCTGCCTTGCCGGCGGGCACGCAATCTCCCCAGTGAGGGGAGAGCTCCAGACGGTTTTTACAGCCTTAATTGCAGCCGCTTTTGCAGCCTGAAGGGCGGCTGTCACCGGGGCGGCGGGAGGGCGCGGGGCGAAGCGGCGGCCTGTGCGTCGCAGCGCGGCCGCGGCGTGAGGCGGGGGGCGTCGGTGGGGTGTCGGCCTCGCCGGGTACCCCGCCGCGACAACGTGCAGATTTTGAGACCTGAGGGGTTTAAGGGAGTAGGCTTGGGAAAGTCCCCAGGTGCTGCAGGAGCGTCTTTGCCGGGCGTATGGTAACGGGGTGTGAGCGCCGGGGCACCGGAGCCTAGTGCGGAGAGGCAACCCCGTCTGAAAAACCAGGGTATAGTTTTCAGAAGCTTTTGTGAAAGTCTGTCTTAGGAGGATGTGATGTAAACTGATTAAGCGATAACTGCTTGCTTCCACATTGGTGCAACAAATAGCTAAAGAAGCAGAAAACGTGCGAAAGTAACCTCTCCTGCGGTACTCTTACTAAGCGGCAAACGATGCACTTAAGAGTTGCATGGTGAACAAATAAATATGATTTAAATTATTCCACAATTAGCAATGTAATTCAAAAGGTCTGAAGTATTCATAAATTGTGAATGAAGATGGAAACAATGATAAGGCTTATTCAGTGATTAGATACAGTCCTCTAGCTTTTTGGCTGACACATTTTTTAATTGTTTATATTTTGTTTGGCATCTAAGTGCGATTGATTTAGATAGGGATATTTTCAGCAAGTAAACCTGAACTGCAGTGGAGCAAAGCTGAAAAAGGATACTGAGATACTTCTCTTCAAGAGGAATGAATGTAGGAAGCGTTTTCTGTAACAGACACGCACATGCTTACAGGTACACACGTAGAAATAATTACCCATGGTGGAATCTGTAATTAGTAAAAATTAGTTCTATGTGGGATGTCCATTCTGTGAAATTATTGACAGGCAATAAGAACTCTGCACCAGACTGTAAACCTTAGAGTATAACTTAAGCAAGCGGTTTTTACGTTGGAAACATGCAGATCTTCACTACCACTTCTGCCACAGCAGGTTGTTGTTTGCTGCTCTAATGACATTATTTTTCCCCATATGTTTGCTTTTTGGACTCACAGATGTAATAGATTTCCTCATTCTTTACAAATCTGTATTAAAACATAGCACTTAGCTGTAGACAAAACCACAGCAGTGTTCTTCTACAGCCATAAATACAGGAAAGCAATTACTGGCTTTTGTGCATTGATAACTTCTCCATAATATTTTACAATCACACGGTATTATGTGCCATGCAGAGACAGTTCCCATATAGTGAAACATACATGGAACAGAGTTGCAACAAACTGATTTTAATCTGGAATCTTTCTCTATGTATTTGGAATGTTGAAGGTGTTTTAGAAATCATCTTTCCTCTCTACAAATTAAAAATTAAGTTAATAAAAAATTAAGATTACACTGGCAATGAACATGTATACTTTTATTTATTTAAAGGAAAAGATTGATTAATCTCAATTTGAGCTGTGACTGAGTTAAAGCAGTAGTGCAAAAATTGTTGTCTCTATTGTGTTCTTCATCTCTAGAGCAGTTGCAGTTCATGGTAACTGTGGTAGTGTATGCGCAGAAGAAAATACTATGGTAAAAGTTCTAAACAGATAACACCTGTTTGTTCCAAGCTCCTTGCAAAAGCAGTAGTTCAGTTTTTGCCGAGGCAGCACTGAAGCACCATTCAGAAACAAGTCTAAAATCCAAAGTACAGCTTTAAGACAAACCTTGGCAGTTTGAATGTCATCCATCACTCTTTCAGTAAAAGTTTGGTGGATTTAAAATAAACCAGGAAGATTGAAGACTGACCAAACACAATTTAATTTTTTTGGGAGTCCTTTCCTTCCCATATGCCTTTCTCTCTGTTTTGGAATGAGTGCAAGCTGCATTTATCTCTCTTGCTGAGGCATGATAGGATGCAGTTACCGCATGCCTTCAAGTGCTTGGTCTCTTGTGATATTTTTGCAGTGGTTTATTTTTATGTTATGGTGGTCCAGAATGCTCACAATATATTGTAATTTTATTTTCCTCTTAGAATATATTGCTTCATTAGGCACAGAGAAAATCCATGCAGGGAAGTTGAGTACATAAAGGTTTTTTTAGAAAATGTCCTGATTTCTGCCTGGTATATTTGTTGTATCGTTCTCAGTTCAAACTTGCATGATAAAAAGTTTATAAAAGTGGAAGACAAGAGAAGGGTGCTGCATTTCTTCTTTACCTTTTCAAAAAATAAAGCCTGGCCTATCTATCCTAATTTGATGACTGTTATTTTTTTTCCCTTTATTTACAAGTTACATAGACATCATATCGTAAGTTCCATTTTAATTTAAATTGCAGTGCACAATGGTTCACCTAAGCCATTTGATATGGCATTTGAAAATCATACCTCTATAAATCACTTTATTGCAAGAGCAAGTGTGGCACATGGGTGTCACATAAAAAACAAACAAACAAACAAACAAACCTAACCAAAAAAAAACAAACCACACAAACCAAAAAGAAATTCAGTATTGCCTCGTGAATATTAATGGAGAAAAAAAGTCAAATTCTATAGATAGCTTTATAGGAGGTTTAGTGGAGAATGTGTGTGATTAATTGCAGATCTCCATTTAGGATCATTTTTATGGGCACTTCTTTTTGTCAGGTAATGTTTCATTTGAAAGGACTCCAGATGCACAATGAACCTCTCAAAGATATCTGATAATATTGCTTTAGAACAGTATGTTCTCCTTCACACTTTTCCCATATTTGATATTTTTCAGGACTTAATGATATTATGAAAGAGAAGCCTGAGTACAGTTTTAAAAAGGTTTTTTCTCTTTTTCTTTTTTCTCCTTCCTTCCTTCCTTCCTTCCTTCCTTCCTCTTTCTTTCTTTCTTTCTCTTTCTTTCTTTCTCTTTCTTTCTTTCTCTTTCTTTCTTTCTCTTTCTTTCTTTCTCTTTCTTTCTTTCTCTTTCTTTCTTTCTCTTTCTTTCTTTCTCTTTCTTTCTTTCTCTTTCTTTCTTTCTCTTTCTTTCTTTCTCTTTCTTTCTTTCTCTTTCTTTCTTTCTCTTTCTTTCTTTCTTCTCTTTCCTTCCTTCCTTCCTCATGGAAAAGGAAATATTAGACCACTACAGACTGGAATTTAAAAACTGGAAATTTTACTTATAAAGTTTTTGTAAATGTAAAATTCTTGATAATACTGTGTGCATTACACAGCCATTTCAAAATAGTTTGTGATGTTCTTTAAAATGAAAACTGGATGTGCAGCATTCTAGTGGTACAGAATATTTCTGCATGAGTTTTATTGCCATTTTAAGTTATAAATGCTAAAGTCAGTTTAAATGTAGAGGAAATAATTGTATTGGGGCAAAAATTAATTTCTCCCAGAGTTCTCCCACTTGCCTTTGCCCCACCTTTAGCCCTAGCTATTAGAATTTTCGAAATGTGTTTTATTCAGTCTAAAATGAAGGGTAAGGAATTCACACTGTGCAGTCTTTACGCTTGTGTGATTTTTTTGTTTTGTTTTATTTAGTTAATTTTATTTGAATACTCAAGTTGACTTCTGTAGAAGAAAAACTTTCGTTAGGAGTTATAAATGAGGGGGGGGAAAGCATGGCATCAGAAAGCCTATGAAGATAGGGAAGTCTTATCATGGGCTGTGGTTACTCAGAGCAGTATTGCCTTCCCACACAAAGAACAGATTGTGGTTTAACTCTTTCCATGGCCTAGTTTTATGTGCCAGTATAGTATCAGAAATGTTAAAATCTTTACTGGAAACTACTAATCAGTTTAATTTTGTCTTTGTGGCTCTTTGAAAAGCTTTGTACTATAATGCAATTGTTTATGTCCTGAATTATCTGCCTGTATTGTCACTCTCCTCTATTTTTTTATTTTATTTTTTTAATCTGAAAGTAACATGCGAATAGGTGATCTGCTTGTAACTTTTCTGTTGTTTTCTGTTTGATTTGATGATAGTTAGGGAAAAGTGGTAACTAGATCTAGTGGAGTTTTTTTATACCATTCAGGAAATTTCAAAGTTTGTTTGAAATTGAAGATTTAAATGCTAAATTCATAGCCTGAAGCTTCTACAATGGCAGTCTGTACTCTGTATAATTGAGACCATTAGTTATACTTTCATCATTTTTACCTAATTGAGTTAATCAGCCTATTGATTAAACATAATTCATTCCTTGTCTAGCAGCATAGTTAAAATATGAGTTTGTTAATTGTATTCCTGAATATAGTTGTATAAAGAAGGTTCGGTTTTAGTTTGATTGCACTGTGCTGCTCATTGTGATGAAAAATCTGCATGGTATTTAAAACTAAATATGACTGCACAGAGGAAGAAAGATACCTCCCCTAAGGTCTACCTTCCAAACCAAAATGCAGTGATGTTTGATAAGCAGATCACACTGCTTTTAAAAGCAGATTTGCTCATGGACAAAAGGCATTAGGTTTTGGGAAAGACCTATTTAGATATTAACGTTGGTGTGTAGGATGGTACTTGAGGCAGACAAAATTAATTTATTTGTTATAGGATGCACTTGTAGATGACAACTAAGCAGTACGTTCTTAAAGAAATCCATACTGATGCTAGGCAGAAGAACTTGCAGGTGAATCCAGATGACAGAAAGAGACATTTTGGAACTGTAAATAAATTGCATGGATTTCACAAAAGCAGCATTTGACCATCAGTGCTCTCGTAATGTCACTCTGCCACAGCATGCAGGAACACAAAGAATGCAAAGTTTGTGCCAAGTTGCCATTTTTCATTGTACACCTCAGATTGATTTTTAAAGGGTTTAGAATAATTGCCACACTCATGTGATCAGTTAACAAATTAACTGACTCTGTGGGGCTTCAATACCCACAGTGGAGCTGCTGGAAGAACATAAATGTAAATTTTCTTCTTAACTTCATAAACTTTTATTTTACAGAGTTTGGGGGTGGTGAGAGGGAAGCCTGAAGAGCTGAACGGTATAGAAGCTTCTGTTTAGGATTTGTATACGACATGCTGTGTCTTTTGCCCACTTTCCCTCACTGTATAGTGGTTTCTCTAGTTACCACCACTGGAATGGTGCTGTTTCAGTGCTGGAATGTTGGACGTTTGATAAGAAAATGGATCAAGTTTAATGGCGCATGCTCTTTATGCCACCAGCAGTCTCTTGCTGAGAGCATGCTCCAAAAGCGGGAACTGTGTGGCATTACACTGAGCATGTATATGCTTTGTGTTTCTGTGCCACAGAGAAGAGAAATGAACTGTGGCATTTGCCTCAGCCTTCTGAACGTTTCTGCTCAGATTTTTTAAAACCGTATAGTGTCCTCTTTGTGCAATGGTACTTTTCTTGATGTTAGCTGTTCACTCAGATATTTGACTATTAGAAACAAAATATCTTGATAGCATCTCTTTTAAATGATGTTGTCTCCGCAGCGTTGTGGGATGAAGTGAGGGGAGGCATACAAAATAAAATCTTCACATGGTTCTTTCGAAGAGTGATGGAGAAAATGGCATTATCTCTGTACTTTTTGTGTGCTGTCTGATGGTGGTAGTGATTGCATAAAAGGTGTTCTGCAGAAATTTGTGTAAATTTTAAGTGTTTATGTTCAACTTGAATTTCATTTTAAGATTTCAGAAACATTTCTTGATACTGCTTTGTTTATGAGAACGTACTGACTTTGAATTTTCTTCTCTTCTCTTTTTCCCTCCACTTCTTTCTGCAGGATGAATTTCACCCATTCATTGAGGCACTTCTTCCACATGTCCGTGCAATTGCCTATACTTGGTTCAACCTTCAGGCTCGAAAACGCAAGTACTTTAAAAAACATGAGAAACGAATGTCAAAGGATGAGGAAAGAGCAGTCAAGGATGAGCTACTTAGCGAAAAGCCTGAAATTAAACAGAAGTGGGCATCCAGGCTCCTGGCCAAGCTGCGCAAAGATATTCGCCAAGAGTTCCGGGAGGATTTTGTGCTCACGGTAACTGGAAAGAAGCACCCATGCTGTGTATTGTCCAATCCTGACCAGAAGGGTAAGATTAGGAGAATCGACTGCCTGCGACAGGCTGACAAAGTCTGGCGTCTGGATCTAGTCATGGTGATCCTGTTCAAAGGCATCCCCTTGGAAAGTACCGATGGAGAGCGGCTCATGAAATCCCCACATTGCACAAATCCAGCACTTTGTGTCCAGCCACATCACATAACAGTATCAGTCAAGGAGCTTGATTTGTTTTTGGCATACTACGTGCAGGAGCAAGGTAGGAAGCAGATTGTTGTGTTTCTATGTTAGTATGTCAAACTCTGATTCCAAGTAGTCCCGTTTCCCCTATGGGCTGGCTTCCAGTGAAGCATTATTGTGTGGTTTATAGATGTAATATTGGTGAATATCCATATGTAAATCAGCATGTATACGTATATACTTACATACACACACATTCCTGCAGACCTGTGTAAATGACATGTATGTGTGACATATGTCCCTTGTTCTATTTTAGGAGAGACTGGGACATACCAAGGTAGTATTTCAGTTCCACTGAAGATGGCCTTTTTTTTTTTTTTTTTTTTTTT